>JAODAL010041572.1:0-35741 GCA_025379985.1 Phyllomedusa bahiana | reverse complement strand
CAAGTCCCCCCCAGGGGAAACGCCCTGGTATTTTCTCCGCCGCAGCAAGTCCTCCCGTTGCGGCGGGCCTGGTGAAAACCGGGTTCTACTTAGATTCCGTTCCCTGGCGTGGGCTTCCACCATCGCTTGCGGTGGCCCAGCGGATCCACTTCCACTGCCGTTACACGCTCAACACTAGTCAGGACAGCCGGCAAGGGTCGTGGTCAAGGGACGGAGGCAAGAGATACGGTACACGGATATGACAGACAAGGCTCAAGGAGGAGGCAGAGGCAGTTTTTCCTGTCTGTAATTTGGACATACGATTCTCATTCTTCTTACTGATGAAGCTCATCCCAAACCAGTTTTGCAGCATTTGCTTGTAGTTCAGTATTCATGTGTTGTACTAAATTCCATCAGTAATGGCACCGAATGCAAAATAAGCACCTAAAACATTCCCTGTATTGAGGGTCTCCTTCAATTCTATACTCTGCATTTCAACAAATTGGTGTCACGCAGAAACTGGATTCAAACTACCACGTTTATACTTCATAATAAACTGCGTTGGAACTTTTTTAGCTATTAATGAAGAAGCTGATGGAGGTAGAATTACCATGGCCAAAAGTGGTTTCGGAACGTTAGCAAACTGACTACGGAGGATTTCTCTATAGTATTTGAGTTTGTCCTCCCTCTGAGCAGCTGAAAAAAAGGCTCCCATTTTGGACTGGTAGCGAGGGTCCAAGAAGGTGGAGAGCCAGAAGTCATCGCTCTGCCCGATGATGACTATTCGGCTGTCACTAGCCAGGCAAATCAGCATGCTGCAGGCCATGTGCGCAAGTGATTCTGAGGGACTCCCTGCCTCTATCTCCACTGTATACTGCCACGGTGTTTGGGGGTGCTTGGGGGACAGTGGCATAATGACAGAGTGTCGAAGTCACGGCAGCAGCAACAGCAGCAGCATGAGGTCAGACAGTGGCACAATGAAACAGTGTTGAGATGGCATCATCAACAGCAGCAGCATGAGGTCAGAGAGTGGCACAATGACAGAGTGTGGAGGTGGCACAAACAGGAGTAGGCCACAGAGTGGCACAATGAAAGAGTTTGGCGGTCACGGTAGGAGCAACAGCAGCAGCATAAGGTAATACAGTGGCACAATGACATTCTGGAGGTGGCAAAAACAGGAATAGGCCACAGAGTGGCACAATGAAAGAGAGTGGAGGTGATGGCAGGAGCAACAGCATGAGGTCAGAGAGGGGCACAATGACACGGTGTGGAGGTGACCGCAGCAGCAACAACAGCAGCAGCAGCATGAGGTCAGAGAGTGGCACAATGACACAGGATGTCACTGGATGTCACAGCACCAGCAACAGCAGCAGCAGCAAGAGGTCATAGAGTGGTACAATGACAGAGAGTGGAGGTGACGGCAGGAGCAACAGCACGAGGTCAGAGAGTGGCACAATGACAGGGTGTGGAGATGACCGCAGCAGCAACAACAGCAGCAGCAGCAGCATGTGCACAGAGAGTGGCACAATGACCGAGGGTTGTGGTGGGTGGCAATTCCAGTCCTTGGTAAAGACGGTGGTAGGCAGATGGAGAATCTGTCAGCAGATGTGTGGGATCAGGCGGGTGGCGGTATCAGAATAGTGGCTAAGGCAGGTAGTTTGAACCCAGACTCATTTCTCAAAGTTTGGATGAGGCGTCATGGCTAATGTAATCTGACGCCTAAGGCATTGGTGTGTGGAAATCCTGTCCAATCCACACCTGATTCATCTTGACAAAGGTCAGTCGTTCCAATTTCCCCTGGGGAAAAATGGGTTCTCCTTGGGTCGATAGCCCAAGTTTAAAAAAAATACATGAATGTGAGAAATGGAAGGCCCCCAGGGGCGTCCCCCCCCTCCGAAGACTACTTTTGGTGCAAAGAATGTGGGCCCCCCGCCCAAAGCCCACAAAAAAAATAAAATTGGCTTTAAAAAAAAAAAATTTAAGGGCCCCTGGAAAAAACACGTGGGGGGGAAAAACAAACCCCGAAATAGTCCCCCACCAAATTTCCAGGGCCAGAAGGGATGGGACTTTTCCCCCCTGGCCCTCCCCCAACCTTTAATGGAGAATAAACCCCCCCCCCCCCCAGCCTCCCCGGCTAAAACCGGTCCCCCCCCCAAAAAATTTGTGGGGAAGCCCTTTTTTTTTATTTTTTTTATTTTCCCCCAAAAGCCATGACCCCTGAAGGAGGGGGAAGAGGGACCAAAACCACACCCTTTCCCAAAAAACATAATAAAAGAGGGAAAATCCCTCCCCGTTAGTCCCCCCCCCCCCCCAAAGGTTGCCTCCCCCCCCCCCCCCCCCGCTGCCTAAAAAATGGTTGCCCGGCCAATATCCACCCCCCCGTCCCCCCCCCTCCCCCCCCCCGCCCCCCCCCCCTTGACCAGGTATTTTTTTTCCCCCCCCCCGCCCCCCCCCCCCATGTGAAAAACCCGGGGTGTGGGGTTTATCCCCCCTCCCAGTTGGTGGGCTCCTCACACCCGAGTTCAAACCAACCCCTGGCCCCCCCGCGGCTTGAGCCTTTTGTGTGTAAAAGGGGGGTTTGGTGGGGATAAGGAATCCCAAAAAGTAACAAAAGCCTTCCCCATCAGCCCAGCAAACAAAAACCCCCCCCCATAAAAATTCCCCCCCCCCCTGTTGGTCCCCCCCGCTTGAAATGAAAAAAGCAAGCTTTCCCCCCCCCCCCCCTACCCCCACCCCCCTGCCCCTAAGTAGGAGGCGGGCCCCAAACTACCCCCGCGCCCCAAAACCAACAGCAAAAAAGCAGGGAAAACCCCCCCCTTGGGAGCATCCCCGAACCAAAAACAGAGGTGGATATGTGCCCCCCCCTAACTTTTTGAAAACCAGCAATTTATTCCTTTGCCCCCCCCCACCCCCATTATTTTAAGAATTTTCCAACTTGGGGACTACCCTTAGGGGCAGCCCAAACCGGGGGATGTGTTGGGGTGGTGTTTGCCCCCACAAAACTTAGCCCCCTTGGAGTTTTTTTTTGCAGTGGGAGAAAGCCAGGGTTTTTTACCCCCCCCTTGCCCCCCCCCCTGCCCCACAAGATAGGTTGGGTGGGCCCCCCCCCCCAATCCCCCAGGAAGCGTTGTGATTTATTACCCCGTTGCCCGGACCCCCGGGTGGCTTTGATCCCCCCCCCGTTAATTATACCCCACAATGATGTGGAAAAAGAAAAAAATAACCCCCCACATTATTTTCCACCGGATACAGTTTGTGGAAAAACGAACCACCCCCCTGCTACCCCTTTTTTTTTTTTGTTCCCAAGGAAATGAAATCCCAAGGTTGTGGGGACATTAGGGAACCCAAACAGGAAATTTACCACCCAAACACCCCAATAATGAGCCCCTTTTAGGCCGTCCACAAAAAGAAAAAAATTAACAATTTACCCATGACCCCCCCCCCCCGCCTCAACACCCCAAAAAACTTTTTTTTGGAAAGGGAAAATGGGGGAAGTAACACCCCCCCCCCTTGGGTTTTTCCAAACTACCTTGGGCCTTAGCCCCCAAACTACAATATCTGAATTTAAACCCCACGCACCCACCCCCCCCCCCCCCGCCCTGGAAAAAGTCCCACCCCCCACACAAACCAAGTCCTGAAACAGAATTTCACCCCTTCCAATCCTGCCCCCTAAACCCACCCCCAAAAAAAAAATCCCTTTTTTTTTTTACCCCAAGAGGGGGAAACCGGGTTAATTATAGCCACCTCACCACGCCCACCCCCCCCCCCACCACCTCCCTCCCTTTGGTCCCATAGTTTGTAGGGGGCCCCCCCACCCCCTCCCTGGACCTCCAAAACATGCGCCTTTGTCCCTTATTGCCAGTGCTTGTATAGGGATTGTTATTTTTTGGCGCATTTGGCGGGTCCATCCCCTTCCACACTCCCCCCCAGTCCCCCACCCAAATTGATGGGGGGGGCCACCTTTCCCCCCCTCCCCTGGAACCTTCGTTATTCTTTGGGTTTTATGTTTGCTTTCCCTGCCCCCCCCATCAAACCCTTCCCCACCTCCCCCCACACCCCCCTGTTTCCCCCCACCCATTATTTTTTGGGTTACACCAAAAACCCCTCCCTATGGAAAAAAAAAAAAAACCCCCGCTCCTTTTTTTTTGTCAGCCCCCCCTTGCCTTTTTTGCCTTATGTTTTCCCTGGTTGCTTGGTTTGACCCCATCCCCAGATTGGACCCAGAACTCGCATCCCCCGATGTGTGTCCCACCCCCCCCCCCCCCCAATTATGTAACCCCCCCCAAACCCCCTCCCCCTCCCCCCCAGGAGACCCCTCCCGAGAGTCCAGCCCATGCCTTTGCAGTGTTTTAGTTTTTTGTTTTTGCTATGCCTGACCGGGTTTCCCCCCCAAACCTACACCCCCTCACCGTGTTTACCACCCCCCCCCCCCCTCATTTGTGCCCCCCCCCCCCTCCCTCCTGCAACCCTTCAAAAAGCTGGTTTTTGGCCCCTCCCCGCCCCCCTGGGCCAATCCCCCCCCCCCCCCCCAAATAACCCCTCCCCCCCCCCCCCAACTCCCCACCCCCCCCCCCCCCCTTTTTCCCCCCATATGTGGGCCCCCCCCCCCCCCCAAAACTTCCCTTGTTGTGCCCTATTTTCCCCCCCTGTTTAGTTTTTTTTTTTTTTGTTTGTTTTTAGGCCCACCCTCCCCCAAATAAAATGGTTCCCCCCCCAGATATTGTGTCCCCACGCCTGTAATTTTTTACCCCTTATTATGCTTGCTATTTTAGCCTGATTATATGCCCCCTTTCCCTAACCACCGTGTGAACGGAACCGGCCCAACAAAAACTCCCAATTCATTGTGCCCACACCCTATAGGTTGGCCCTACTCCCCCCCGGTTTTTTTTTTGTTTCTGGTCCCCCCCACCCTCCCCCACTCACCCTTCCTGGACCCATTTTTGTGTTGCCCACCTCCCTCTTCGAACCCCCCACATGGCCCTTGGGCCTTATGTGGCTTTGTTTTTCGAAAAAAAAAAAGATATGTGCCCCAAATCCTCAACAAAACCCTTTTGGTTTTATTTTTTTTATTTTTAATTTTTTTTGTTCATTGGGTGCACCACCTGTTACCCCTGAAACCCAATTGCCTTATGGCTGCTTTGTTTTTTTTATGCCCATGCCCTGCCGGAGTGGAACACTTCCCGGACAACTCCCCCCTTTTTGACCCCAATTTTTTTTATGCCCCCCCCAACCCTTGTCCCCCCACCACCCCCCCCCCCCCAAGCCCCACCCCCCCAACAAACCGTGTGGGGGGCAAAAGTTAATAAAAAAACAAGATTTGAGGAAATAAGAGGGGGCCAGGGAATTCCCCTCAATAAAAAACCCAAAATAACTTTTGGCGCACAAATGCCCCCACCAGCCCCCCAAGCCAAAAGCCTGGAAATTTGCCCCCCCCCCTGGACTAGTTTGGGGGGGCAGCCCCCCGAAAATATAAGTTTCCCCCCCCCCCCCCCAATCAATTCGGGCACCATAAGAGGGCCCCGGCTGAACCCATGTCCCCCTTGGCTCCTTTCCCCCCACCCATTTCTTTTATGGGAAACACCCCCCCCTCGCTTTTAAAAAAACCAAGTTTTTTTCCCCCCAACACCCCCCAAAAAAAAAATGGAGCTTTTATTTTATTTTTTTTTTCCAGCCAGGGCCCTATCCAGAGGGAGGACCCCCCACAAAAAACTCCCCCCAAAATAACTTTAAAAATAATGAAGGAAATTATCCTCCCCCGTTAGTTTTTCACCCCCCCCCAGGTTTTTTGCATTTAACCGATTCCCCCGATAACCGAACCCAACCTTTATATTGCCCCCCCCATGGGTAAAAAAAACTTATTCTTAACCCTCCCCCAAATTCAAGCCCCTTCCCCCTTTCCCCAATTTATTAAGGCTTAAAAAAAAAAAAAATGTAATCCCCAAAACGCAAAGGTTTTATATTTTTAATAATTTATTATTATAAGGAAACAGTTTATAACAAAACCCCCTAAGGGGTTAAGTTTTTTTTGGAAAATCCCAGTTAATAATTTCCCTGATTATATTTTTCCCTGCGTGACCCCCCCCACACCCAATTATTTTGTATTTATAGTGGAAAATTCCCGAAGTACAATAATGAATTTTTAATGAAGGAGAACCCCCCCTCCCATAACCAGGGAAAATGATTTTTTTTTTAGGATGGGTGCTTTAATATTATTTTTGCCAATTCGGATTGCCAATTTTTACAACTGGATGGAAAATTTTTATTAAAAGTTAGAAAACCAACCACAATGAAAAATAAAAAAACTGAAAACCTAAACAAAGCAAAAAAATGCATGCAAAAACTGTTTTTGTTTATTTTGGGGGAATGGAATAAAAGCCCCCTTTTTACCATCAAGTAAGAAGAAAATGAAGAAAATACCCGTAAAGTCACCCCCCCAAAAAAAATTACAGACAGGGAAAAAACCCACCCAGGGGCCCCCCACCCCTTTTCCCCCCCCTGGTGCCCCCCCCCCCTCCCTCCCCCCCACCATGAAGCCCTGTGTCCCCCCCCCCCCCCTGTCCCAATATCCCCCGTAGGTTAACCCCGGGTCATTCCTCATGCCCAGTCCCCCCCGATCCCCCCTTTATTTGACCCAACGAACCCCCCATTTTTATTGCACCGGGCCGTGTTTTTTCCCCCCCCCCCCCCCCTATGGAAAGAACCTTAGTGGGGTGGTTGGGAGCGTGGGGGTAAAAAAAAAAAACGGCCCAGTGCAGTGGTGGATCCCGCTATTGCGCCCCCCCACCCAGGGTGGGCCCCGCCCCCCAAAAACACCCCCGCCCAACCCCGATAATGGTGGGGGGTGGAAAAAAGCCCCACCCGCCAGGGGGAACTGAAAAAAATTCATAAAATGTAAAGAACCCCCCGGGGGTGGGGGGTATATTTTTATTTTTCCCCAAACCAGAAGCCCCCGCCGCAAAAAAAAGCCCACCCGGGAAAATATTGGACTTGCCTTCGGCGGAAAGAAAACCTAAACCCAGGTATTTTCCACCCCCCCCCCCCCCCCCCCCCGTTTTTCCCCCCACCTGTCCCGGGGGAAAAAACCCCCCCATAGGATTGAAACAATCCTCCCCCCCTCCCCCCCTCAACAAAACAACAAACGGTGGAAACCGGGAAATGGGAAAAAAAAAAGAGAAGAGGATTCAAAAAGGAAATCCTCCCCGCCCAAGTGGGGCAAAAAACCCGAAACCCTGGGTAAGATTTATAATTTTTTTATTTTTACCCCCCCCCCTTCCTCCGGCCCCCGCCAGCAAATTTTCCCCCCCAATCCCCGCCCCCCTTTTTTTTGCCGGCGGGGGCCCGCCCCCCCCTAAATATTTATCCCTGGGTTGGAAAACAAACCCGGGTTATTTGTTGTTATTTTCCCCTACTTAAAAAAGAGATATTTTTCCGGGTTTATCCCTGGCGTGGGGGAGCCTATTTCCCCCACCATCCCCCCGCTTTTTTGCCGGGGGTGGGTCTCCCCCACGGAAAATTCCACCCACTTCCACTGCCCCCGTTTACACGCTCACACCACTAGTTTTCCAAGAAACAGCCCCGGCCCCAAGGGGTCCCCCCCCGTTGGTCCCCCCCAGGACGGAAAGGCAAGGTGATAACGGGGTTAAAACACGGAAAATTATGGAACAAAAACAAGAACCCAAGGCGTCCAAGATGAAGGCTCCCCACAGGGAGGGCAGTATTATTTTTTTTTTTTTTCCCTGGTCCTGTTTTTAATATTATTTTGGGACCATACAAAATTTTTTTTTTTTCCTCGATTACCATCTAACAGGAATGAAAAGCCTCCATCCCAAAAAACCCCCCCAAAGTTTTTTTTTTTTTGCAAGCCTCCAATTTGCCCTTTTTAAAAGTGAATTTTCCAAGTAATAAAATTTTTTTTTTTCCATGTGTTATTTGTGTAAACCCCTAAAATTCTCAGTAAAAAATAAATGGGGCAACCGAATGCAAAAAATTTTAAGCCCTCAACCTAAAAACCCAATCCCCCCTGGTTAAAATTGAGGGTCCCCCCCCCACCCCCCCCCCCCCCCCCCCCCCCACCCCCCCCCTTTACAAATTTTCCCCCCCCCTAAAAAATACTTCCCCCCCCCATGCCTTTATTTTATTCAACAAATTTGGTTGGGTCCCCCCCCCCCCCCCAACGCAAAAAAAAACCCCCTATGGGAATTCACACTAAACCCCACGTTTTTTAAAATACCCTTTTTCCATATAAAACCTGCGTTTTGGAGAAAAAAACTTTTTTTTAATTATAATTTAGCTAAATAAAAGAAAGAAGCCTTGAAATTTGGGAAGGGGTAAGAAAAAAATTTTAAACCCAATGGCCAAAAAAAGTGGGTTAAAATTTTTTAATTTTATTTTTTCCGGGCAACGTTTTTAATTTAGCAAACCCCTGAAACTTACGGAAAGGAAATTTATTTTTTTATCATTCCCTTTAAATAAAGTAAATATTGATTTTTTGTTATTTATTTTTAGTCCCCACCCCCTCTTGAGCCAGCCTGAAAAAAAAGCCCTTCCACCCCCATCTTTAATATTTTTTTGGAACCCTGGGGTAAAGCTAGGGTGACCCAAGAAAGATGTGTAAAAGAGGCCCCAGGAGTTACCCACCCCCATCGCCTTTTCCCCCTGCCCCTAAGATGGGAACCCAATTTTTCCCCCCCGGCCTTGTCCCAACTCAAGGCCAGCCAGACATCCAAAGTCCAAAATGGGCCCACCCCCCTGAGGCCAAAGGGCCAATGGAGGTTGGGCCGCCCACAGGGTTGAAATTTCCTTGAAGGTGATCTTCCCCCCCCCCTGCCCCCGCCCTTTCCTTAATTCCCTTTCCCCAATGGTTTAAAAAAATACTTGGCCCCCCACGGGTTTTGGTTTTTTTTTTTTTTTTTTTTTTTTAGGGGGGTTTGCCTTTTTGGGTGGGGGACAAGTGCAAAAAAAAAAAATTAACCACCAAAGTTTGTTCCCCCCCCCCCCCCCCGATGTTCCCAAAACCCGGCAAAAAAAAATAAGCCCAAGCAAACAGCCCAAAGCACCATTGGGTAAGGTCCCCCCCCCAGACAAAGTGGGGGGGCCAACCAATTGAAACAAGGGAGGGTTGAAGAATGGCAAATCAAAGTCCAAACCCCCAAGCCAAAAACAGCCGCAATGGAATGGGTCCCCCCAGAGAAATGGGTGGCCAAAACAATGACCAGAAGTTTTGGTCGGGGGAAGGTTTGCCAAACAAAAACGAAGAAGGCCCACAGAAAGTGGCCAAACAATAAGAAAAGGAGTTATTTATAAGGCGGTATCCCCCCCAACCGGTAAGGAAAGGCCAACAAAGCCCCCAAGCCAGCACAATAAGGTGAATTACAAGTGGGGGCCAACATGAAAACCATCCCTGAAGGTGTGCCAAAAAAAACCAGAAATCGGCCCACCAGAAATGTGCCAAAACCAAAAAATTGAAAAAGGTAAAGTTTGGGTGTAATGTGGGGATGGGCAATGACAAAAACCAGCACCCATGAAAAGGGATTCCCCAAAAAAAAGAAGAGGTGCACAACAATGGAACAACCGTGGTGTAGTAAGGTGGAAACCCCCCCCCCCGCCAATCGCATCAAAAAAAAACCCCAACCAGCACAAGCAAAAAGCAGCTAAAATGAGTATTTTTTCAGAGAGTGTGCAAAACTCAAAGACACAGGGAACAATTTTTCCCCAACTGATTGTCACAAAGCAACCAAGCAACAGCCAAAAAAAAAGCCAGCAGCCAAGAAGTTTCCAAAAATAAGAGTGGATTTTTTAACCAAAAGGACAGAAGAGTGGGGGGAAGTGAATTTGGGGCAAGGAAAGCAAAACAAAGCCAAAAACGAGGGTCAAGAGGAAAGTGGGGCACAAAATTAGTAAAAACAGGGTTTTGGTGGATGAGACCCCCGGAGCAAAAGCCAAACAACAAAACAAGCCAAAAGCCGCCCAGCAAGCATGGGAAGTCCCAGAGGGAATGGGCTGGTACAACAATTGGGAAAAATAAAAACACAGAAGTGGGGTGGTGGGAGGGTGGGGGGGTTGGGCCCAAAATATTACCAAGGGGTTTCCCCCCCCTGGTTACAAGAAATTATGGAGGGAAAGGCCAAAAGAAATGGAAGAAAATCCTTTGGGTCCCCCAGCCCAGAAAAATATGTGGTGGGTGGGTTTGGGCCAAAAAACAATCCAGGCTGTTTGGCGGTTATAATCAGAAAAAAGTAGGGGCCTAAAGGCCAGGTTAATGGTTTTTTTATTTATTATTATATATTTATAATAATGAAACCCCCCCAAGAACCCTCATGTTTTTCATCCACAAAGTTATTTTTATTTTTATATGGATGGAGGGCCCCGTATCCCCCAATGGGGCTAATAGGTTTAAATTTTCTGAACCCCCCCGCCCCCCCCCCCTAAGGGGCCCAAAATTTTGGTTTTTTTGGGTGGTACAAATCCAGTTCCCCCCAATTCCAACACCCTGGTATTCCAATCTGGACAAAGGGTCAAGTCCCCCCCCCCCACCGTTTATTAATTCCCCAACAAAAAAAATAAATCCCCGGCTTGGGGAAAAAAAAAAGTGGGGGGGTTTTTACGCTTCCCCTGGGGTAAACGATTAGGCCCCACCCCCCCGCCACCCCGCAAACCCGGCAAACCACCCCCCTCTAACCCTGATTAGCGCCCCCCCAAAACAAACTTTATTGGCCGGGGCCCCCCCCCCCAAAGGGACAAAGCCATATCCTCCAACCTGCAAAACTCCAGCCAAAAGTAATGGTGGCCCACCAACAATAATACCCAGTTTTATTTATATTGGCCTTTTTGCCCAAGTAAATTCCCCCAGTGTTACAATAATTTTCCCCCTTCCTAACTGGGGGTGTGCAGAAAAAAATGCCTGTGTTTTTATTCAGTTAGGCCCCACCACCCTTTATGTTTATTTCGGGTCCCCTGCCCCCTCCCAAGTGGTTTCCCCCCCCCCCCCCCCCCCTGGCTATGCCCTTTGGCCCCTATGCCTTGGTGCGAGTTTGCCCCTGCCTCCACATAGCGGGTGACAGGAAAAGCCCGCCACCTATCAAGCCCCGACACCAGGGAACCGTAAAAAGTTTTTATTGCTTGCTGGGAATTTGGAAGCATTTGTACAGTGGAAATTTCCCCCCCAAACCCCCCCACCCCCCTTTCCCCCCCCCCCCACCCCAGCAGCCCCCCCGCCGGCCAAAATAAAAAAAAAGTGGGGGGTACGTGAGGCAAACTAGAGAAAAAACCCCCCCCCCGGACCCCCCCCCCCCCCCCCCCCCCTACCTCCCCCCCCCAGACCTCTCCCCCCCCCCCCCCCCCCCCTCCCCCCCCCCAAGAAGGAGGGGGGAACGATTTGCCCGCCACAAAGGCCAAATCGGGCCCCAAAAACCGAAAAAAACCCTAAACCGAGGGGAATACTCTCTTATATTTAAATTTTTTGGATTATATTATTGGTGGGGTGTGCCCCCCCCCCCCCCCTCGCTTCCCCCTTCAAAAAAGCAAAGCCCAGGGAAAAAAAAAGCTCCCCCCATTTTTTTTTGGACCGGTAAGCGAGTATCCCCCCAATAGGGGTATTTTGGAGGGAGAAAAAGCCCCCAGAAAAAGTTCACTCTTCCTCTTTCTGGGTGATGATGGGTGACCCTAAAAATTCCCGGGGTTTTAATTATTTTTTTTTGTCACAAAAATCCCCCCCCAAGCAAAAAAATCAAAGCAAGCCCCTATGGCGTGGCCCAATCTATGCCCCCAAACAAAGTGGAACTTTTCGAGGGAACCCACCTCCCCCCCCCCCTGTCCCCCCCCCCCCCCCCTCCCCCAAAATTTTCTCCACTGTTTACTAAAAATAACTGCCCCCCCCACGTTGAATCACTTGCTGGTCCATCTGCCTCCAATCCATTACCCCCCCCCCCCTACCAGAATCCTCCCTACCCCCCCCTAAAGCCTCCCCCTCCCCAGCATTTTGCCTTTTGTTCCCCTGCTCCTCCCCCCTCTCCCTGTCCCCCCACCCATGGGGGGTTTAAAAAAAAAAAAAACACTAAACAATTTTTTTTCACCCAGAAACCCCCAATTTCCCATATTCCATGGGCCATTCAAATGTCCCTCCCCTCCCCCTCCCCCTCCTGCTTTTCCCTCCTCCCCTTCCCCAGTTATAAATTTTTGTTTTTTATTGTGTCAATCCCCCAACCGGACCTCCAAAAATTTTGGGGGGTGTGTGGCCCCCCGCGAGTAAAATTGTATAGATCCCCCCCCCCGCCACACGTTGTGGTCCACCCCCCCCCCCACCCCCCCCCCCCCTTCCACCCCCCCCCGCCCCCAATACCCCAGATATTTTTTTATTTATTCAGCCCATCCATTTGTTTTTTTTTTCCCCAAGGACCAAAGGGAATAAGCAGTGGAAAAAAAAAATTAACGTTGTTATTTAATTTCAAACCCATAGTTTCCCCCCCCCCCCCTGGGGTGGACCTGGGAAATAAAATAAAACGTGCCCCCCTCCCTCCCCCAAAAATTGGTCCCCTCCAACAAAACGCAAGTTGGGGGTACCCCAACCCCGCCAAAAAATGCCTTTGCCCCACAATTTGGCCTGAAAACATCAAAAGTATTAAACACCCCAGGGGAAAGTAAAAAAAACATCCCTGTTCCCCCCCCCCCTGGGGATCATCCAAAAAAAAAAAAATCCGTTAAAAGGCCCCCTTTTTCTCCCCCTGGTCTTATTAACAAATAACATAATCGGTTCCCCCCCCCCCAACCAAGGATCAATGACCCAGGTGAAAAAATTCCCACCGGGTTTTGGAAAAAAACATCGCATATCAGCCGTTTGGTTTTTGTTACATTTTTTGGGGGGGATGCCCCCCCCCATTTCATTGCCCCCGCTGCCAAACTCGAGAGGGTGGGTGTCCCTTGTCCCCGCCCCCTTTGTAGGAATGGGGAATTGAAGGTTTGGCCAATTTAGCCCCCCCCCCACCAGTATTTATTTAATTGTTTTTTTCCCAGTGCCCAATTTTTTTCCAGAAAAGTTTCCTGGAAGAATCCCCGTGTGGGGGGGAAGACCCCCCCTTTTTTCCAGAACCCTTTAAATTTTTCACCAACACAAAAATTTTTTGAGAAAACACAAATGGCACCACTTGCAGGGGCCGCCAAATGAAAAAACCCCCCCAATTTCCCCCCCCTCCCCCCCCTCGTTTTTGGGCCAAAGCAACAGGAAAACAACCCCCAAATGTTTTATTTTATACCTTACCAAATATTGGTCCCCCCCCCCCCCCACACCCCCCCCCCCCCCACCCCCCCACCCCCAATCACCCCCAATGGTATTTTTTAAATTTTTTTTTCCGAAATTTTTGGGCCCCCCAGTTTATGGGTCGAGCGGAGTGAAAAAAAAAGACCAACCACAATTAGAAATTTTTTTCCCTTGCCATGCAAAATTGGACCCGCCTGAAGGCCATTTATTTATTTATTTTTATTTAATTTTACCCCTTTAATCCCCCAGGTTGGGTGGAACTTTTTTGTTTTCCCCGCCCGAGGGGCCCAAAAGGCTAAGAAAGTCAGAAAACCTTGGCCCCGGGTTGCAAACACCCCCACATGAGGGGGGGGGGGCCCCTACACCCATTTGGGGTTTTTTATAAATGATTGGCGCCAGTAAAACTTTATGGTTGGAGGCCCCCCCTTAGTGAATTTAGGTGGTGCGGGGTGGTGGGGTGGAGGATATTAGTCCGACCCCCCCTTTGGGGGGGGGGCCGACAGGAGCAGCACTTTATATTTATATTTTGAACACCGTGGGGAAAGGAAAGAAAGACGCCCGTCCCTTCCCTTGGTCCCCCCAAAAGTTTTGTTTAGTTTTGGGTAAGGGTTGGGGGGCCTTTGGCCAAAAAGTATTAATGGCCACATTCACAACCCCCATGTGTGGGGGTCCCCCCCCGTAAAGGAAACCCCCATGTAAACCAGGCCCCCCTGAACCGAAAAGTTTTTTTAACAGCTACCCCACCACTCCCCGCGCCCTAGCCCCCGTTGGAAACCTATTTATGGGAAAACAAAAACCAATAAGTTCCAAAAGCCCTGGGGTCCCCACCCTTTTCCCCTGTTTTTTACTACCTATTTTTTTTTTTTTTGAGAAGGGGCCTTTTTTTGGGGAATACCTGGGCCCTGATTTTGGAAAAAAAGAAAAATATATTTTTAGGCTTTTTTTTTGGAAAAAACTCCCTTCCCCCCACCTCAAAAGCATCCCCGTGAACAGGCCCCCCCCCCAATTTAATTTCTCTGAAACGGTGGCAAAAGAAAAGTTCCCCCCCCCCATTTTGGGAAAAAGGGAAAAAAGGGTGTAAACCATGGCCAACGTAATCAAACAAACTTGGGGGAAACAGAAGGCCCACGGTCCCCCCCCCCCCCCCCCCCCCCCCCCCCCCACCTTACTGCCCAAACCCATTTAAAAGGGATGGTTGGACCCGCAATTAACATGTTTTTAGTCCCCCACCCTTTCCCTTTTTGACCAAAAATCCCCGCCTCGTGTTTGAAAAAACAACACCCCCCCCCCTGGGGCTGGGCGCCCCAACCCGAAGTAAAAAAAAAGAGGAGGGCAAGCAAGGAAGGCACTCTGAAACCGGTGGGAAGGATGGGAATGGCAAAAGAGGAAGAAAAACCATGTCTCCCAAAAACCTGGCCAGAGGGGGGTGGTGTGGAAGGCCCCCCCCTTATTTTGAACTGGGGCTAGCCAAATGGCCCCAAACCAAAAGCCAAAGGGCCCCCCCCGCACTTGGGGCGCTTCTGCCCCCCCAGCCCTTGGCCGGCCGGCCAGGAATTGGGACCCCCGAAACCAAACATACTAAACAGCCCATGTTTTTATTTTTTATCCCTCCCATGCCCACCCGTGGGAATGGATGACCCCCCGCAAAGGGGGCTGTTTTGGGGTGGGGCCCAACCGGTTTTTAGGCTCCCCCTGATCCCATTTGTTTTTCCCACACTATTCCCCCCCCCCTGGCCCCCCCCCCCCCCCAAAGAATACAAACCATACAGTATACCCCCATAAATTATATTTCCCCCGGCTCCCCCCTCCCGGTGTCCCTTTTAGCAAAGAAAACTGGCCCCCCCCCACACCCAAACCCGAGTTAAAAAAAATCTGGGACTAATTACTGACCCGCATGGCCCTTACGCTGGGAGCCCCCTTGTTGCCCCGACTTACTAATTCCCTTGGGAAAACCTGCCACAAAAAAAGCTGGGTTTAATTATGATTTTTATTTCATACCCCGTAGGGGGCCCCCACCCCCCTGCTCCCCGAAACGCCTTACGCCAACATGCTTGTGCCCATACCCCCAGGCCCCCCAATTGAAACCTTCCCATGGGCCCCCCCACACCCCTTTACCCCCCCACCAATTGCCTGGGTTATTTTTTTGCCGATCGCTGCCTTGGAGGCGCAAAAAATTCCAGGAACGCCCCCTAATAATCCCCCCTTGACGATGGAAAATGAAAAAAGCCCCCCCCCCCTTTATGCCCCTTTCCGATATCCGGCTCCCCCCCCCAAGTGCCCCGGGGTCGTCCCAATCAAATCCCCCATTTCATCCCCGATTTAAATGGGTTTTTTGAAATTTTCCCCCCCCTTCCACTGGCCACTTCCTCCAAAAAAGTTTTCCCTTTTTGGTAAAAACAAAGATAAAAAGCTGAACACCCCCCTCCCAAACCAAAATATTTTTTATCTCCCAAGCCACATTCCCTCCCCCCCACAATCCCTTATCTTTTTTTTTTTTAGCCCCCCTACCTGCCAAGAAATTTCAAATGGGAAAAATATTTTGCCCCCAATTATTGTCCCCCCCTTATCCCCGCTTTGGGGCCCCCTCCCAGTTTGCTTGCATGACTGTTCCCCCCCCACCCCTTTTCGCAAAATAGTACCCATCCTCCTCCCTTTTTGTCAGTGGGGGCCCCCCGCCTTGTATCCCCAAAAGACACATAAGTAAAGAATTCCTCTGTGCTTTGAAAGGGAAAAACCCGGTGAAAAAAAATGGCCAACAGGAAGGCCGGGTTTTTAATATTTTTATTGTTTTTTGAAAGGAAACACGGGTGTGAGGCCCCGCCCTTGACCCGACCTTTTTTTTTCCCCCCCCCCCCAGGGCCCCATTGCCCCAAACCTAAGAAGGTCCCCGTGGTTACCCCCCCTGGAAACAACCAACTTCCCCCCCGAACCCCGACTTTCCCCCTTTTGGCCCTGTGGGGGATTTTATGTATGTCCCCCAGAATAAATTTTCCATCCAGGGAAGGGAAAGTTAGGGGAATTGGACCCCCCCCTTATTCCCAACCCCAAAATCCCAAGAAAAAAACCCATGGGTTATATATTTTTTGTTTGGGGCCCCCCCTTTTTTGAAAACCCCCCCCCAAACACCCCAGCCGCTAAAGAAATTGACAAGCCCGTCAAGTTTTGTGGTGGCCCCCTCAAACCGAATAGAACCCCCCCCCCTAGGGGCCTTGGGCCCGAACGTTCCCCCCCCCCCCCATCCCCCCCCCCCCCCTTACCCTGGGTTATGGGCCCCTATTTTTTGCCGACCCCCTTGGGGCCCTGCCCCCCCAGCCAGGGAATTGTTATTATTTGGCCCCCAAACCCCCCTGCCCAACCTTCGGCTAATAAAATGTTTTGGGGAAAGAAAAGCCTGGGCCCCCCCCAAGACCCCTCCCCCCCTTCCCCCCCCTGTCCCCCTTTGACATACCGCCCAAAGGCTTCCGGAAAACTGGCCCCCCGCCCCCCCGGGTGAAAAATCGTGGGAAAAAATTCCCCCCGGGGGGTGCCCCCCCCTAGCCCCCTCCCTTTTAGGTTTGGGATGGACCCCCCAATTTTTTATCAACCCTATTTTCCAAACTTAGAGGAAGAAAAGTGGCCCCCTTAGAATGATCAAATTTCACTCACCTTTGGGCCCCACTTTTTGGCCCCGTTTTCCCTCTATGGCAAAGGACGCCAAAGCCCCGATTTAATTATTTCCCCCTCCCCTCCCCCCCCCCCTGTGGCCCCCCCGCCCCCCAAAAAAAAAGGCGCCACCCAGACCAGAAACCCCTGGGAGTGCAATGAACCGTGGGGCTTCCTCCCCTGCCCCCACCTCCCCTCCCCCCCCCTCAAAAAAACCATTACCCGGCAGGGGCCAGCCCCAGGAAACGTTGCCCTTTTCCCCTCCCCCTCCACTCCCTCCCCACATGGGTGGGGGGGGGCCCGCCGGTGCTGGTCCCCCTCCCCCCCCACCCCCGCCGCGAAAACAGATAAAAAAAACTAGCAAGGTAAGAAAGAAGTTGATAAAAAAAAGAAAATAAGGCAGCCGTCCCCTCCCCCCCCCTCCAGTGTAGGGGAAACAACCTTTGGGCAGCCCCAAGATGCCCCCCCCATTTTTCCCCTCATAGCTTGGGCCCCCTGCCCCCCAAAAATATTTGTGCCATTCCCCCACCCCCGTTTTTATTAGCCCCCTCCCACCATAAAATGTTTTTTTTTTTAAGGGAGAAAACCGTAGCTGGAAATGGGGGGGCAAACAGCACAGGCCCCCAAAGCCAACCAAAATAATTAAAAAAGGGGAAAAAATAGCCTAGAAAACAGTTAAAAAATAACCACCAGCCCGGTTTGGGGGGGGGCCCCCCCCTCCCCCAAAAATTTTTTCCCCCCCCCACCCCCCCCCCCTGGGTGCCCCCACCAACTGCCTTTTTTTGGTTGAGTTTTTTTAAAACTTGAATACAGGTTAAGGGCCCCCCCCATGGGGCCCCCCCCCCCCCCCCCCTTTTTTTTTTGGCCCCCCCCCCCATTAAAATTTTGTCACACAAAGAAAATATTTACAAAACCCAAGCCCCCCACTGTGGGATCGGGGGTTTTTTTAAGAACCCCCTTCTGGTAAAACCACCCTCCCAAAAAACCAAGCCCTTTGGTTTGAAAAAAAGGTATTATTTTTGTCCCTGTTAAAAAACCCCCCTCCCCCCCCCCCCGTATCCCACAGGGGGGCCAAAAAATGGAAATTGGGTTTATACCTGGTAAAATAAAGGTGGTTTGGTGTGGGGGGGGGGTTATACATAAAACCCCCATCCAACAACCCCCCCTGTTGACTGTTTTTACAGAAACCCCCATACCCCATCCAAAAAAATTCCCCCCCCCCCCCATGTTGAGCGTTTTCCTAAGAAAAAAAACCCCCTCCCTCCTTTACAAAAACGCTACCCCCCCCCACCAAAATGGGGTTTTTGTGGGATGGGGTTTTTTTTTTATTTGGTAAACCAGGTTATTAACAGGGCCCCCCCATTCCCCCCAAGGGAGGGGTTACCCCCCCCCCCCCCCCCCCCCCCCCCCCGGTTAACAAACAAGTCCCCACAAGGACTGAAAAAATGGAGAAAGGTCCCTGGTACAAACAGTCCCACAGGGGCTGATGGAGGGGGCTTTCCCCCGTATACATCCCCACAGGACACCTTTGAAAATTTTTATTTTGGAAGTGGGGTTCCACCCCCCCCTTTGGGGGTTACAGTCCCCAAACCAGGAAAACTGATTGAAGGGAAGTGAATCTGATAAAAAAAAACAAGTCCCTAACAGGTGGCCCTTTTTTGATGGAGGTGGGGGGGTGGTCCCCTTGTAAACAGGTCCCCACACACCCCCCCCCCCCCCCCCAAACAAGGAAAAGACCACCCCCCGTTTTATTTCCCCCCCCTGAAAATAAATTTTGTAAACATCCTATATTAATGGCGTTTTGGGGGGGGTGGGGGCAGAAGCTTGGTTTTTATAGTCCAGCCGATAGCCATTGAAGCTTCCCCCCTCCCACTGAAGGGAAGACACGGACCAATGGATTATTTACCATTTTTTTCCCCTGGCTTCCCCCCATCCAAAATCCCCCAAAATGTAAAGCCAAAAAAAAACTGGGGCAGGGGCCCCTCGACCCACCCTTGGCCCCCCCCCGCCCCTAAAATCCCCCCCCTCCCCCCCCCTGAAAAAAACTAAAAAAAGGTGTGGGCCCCCCCCTGAACCCAATACCTGTCTTAAAAAAAACTAACGGGGGGGTCCCTGGGACACCCCCTTAACCTGGGCCCCCCCCCCCCCCACCTAAACAATTTACTAAAAAAGGGGTATGGCCCCCCCCCCCCCCCTGACTAACCCCTAGGCCCCCCTACCGCAAAAACCTAAAAAGGGGGGGCCCTTGGCCTTATTTTTTTAAAAAACCTTGTCCCTCTAAAAAACTAAATCCCTTAAGGGGGGCCCCCCTGGGTTATCCCCCCCCCCTAACCTTGGGGGCCCCCCTACCAATCCTAAAAGGGTGGGCCGCCTGAAAAAACCCTAACCCCTGTGCCCCCTACTAAATCTAAAGGGCCCCTTTGCCTACCCCCCCCCCTTGGCCCTACTAAAAAAAACCCTAAAATGGAAAACCCCTGGGCCTTTTACCCCCCCTGGGGCCCCCTCTAACAAATCCCCTTTTTAAAAGGGGTGGCCCCTGGGGGGGGGGGGCCCCCTATTTATTTTAACCCTACCCCTAACCCCCCCCCAAAAAAATCCTAAAAGGAAAGGGGCCCCCTGGCTTTAAACCCCTTGCCCCCTACAAATTCTAAGGGTTGGGGCCCCCCAGAAAACCTAATCCTTTTTTGGCCCCCCCCCTAACGAACCCCTAAAGAGGGTGGGGGGGGCCCCTGGGCCCCACTTAACCCTGCCCCCCCGTATGAAAAACTAAAAAGGGGCCCCCATGGCTCCCTGCCCTACTATCTAAAAGGGGCCCCCCCACCCCCTGGCCCCCTTCCCCCCTGCCCCCCCCCTTTACCTATCCCCTAAAGGGCCCCCCCCCCAGGGTGGCATAATTTCCCCCCATGCCCATAACTAAAACATTAAAGGGTGGGTAAAACCCTGGGGTCATACCCCCTGTCCCCTACACCTATACCTATATAAAGGTGGGCCCCCCCCCCCCCCCCCCCTGGCAGAACCTGAAAACTAAAATATAAAATCCCGGGTAACTCCCCCCCCCCCTGTGACAACCCTATCCTGGCATAAAACCCCCAAAACTTTTAAGGTGGGTGGGGCCCCTGGAACTAAACCTTTCCCCCAAGCCTTAAAAAAACGTAATTACCCCTGGATGAATTCCCAACCAACATCCTTTTAAACCCCCCTACCAACCCCTAACCCTAAACCAGGTTAGCCCTTATAATTTTAAACATCTTAACCTGGGGGTATTCCCCCCCCCCCCCCTAAATTTTCACCTACCCCAAAAACCCGTTTAGCTTTTTAACCTTATCCTACCCATAAAACTTTGGGGCTTTCCCACCACCTAACCCAGCCCCCCCCCTGGTGGGCCCGACCCTTACCCCATAACCCCCCTCCCTATCCCAGGTTTGGTGGGATATATATATTCCCCCCCCCCTAAACAAAAACCTAATCCTTATAAAATAGGGGGCCTTATCACGATCCCCCCTAAGCTTTAACAATAAGAAGTCCCCCCCCCCCTCACCCCCCCCCCCCCCACCCCCCCCCCCCCACCCCACCCCCCCCCCCCCATTTGCCCTACCTAACCTGGGTAATTATATAATTTTATTTGTTAAAGGGAGCAGTGGCCCCCCCCAATAGCCTGGTAAGCCAATAAATTTTCACCCAGGGGGGGTTTATTTAAACCCCTCTTCCACACCCCTCCAAAACCCCCCTTTTTTTGGGAGAAAAAATTATTTGTTGCTATCCCCTAAGCCCCCAAAATGGGGGGGGGCTTTTTTGTTTTTTTGGGTTAACCCCCGATTATCCCCCCCCTTCCCCCTTCACCCCCTGGGGAAATTTTAATTTTTATTTTTGTAAAAAACAGAGTATTTGTGGAAAAAAGTGGTAAAAAGAGGGTGGGCCCTTGGGAAAAAAAGGTTGGGGGTGAGGATTTTTTTTCCCCTAAAGATCATTTTTATTTTTTATGTGGGGGTGGTTTAAAAAAAAATTTCCCTCAAGAGAAGTAGGAAGTTTTGGTGGGGCCGGGGAAAACAAGGTTTTCCCTCCCATCCCATTGGCCCTTTAGGGTTGTGGGTGGAACCGGGAAACAAAAATTGCCAAGGGAAAGTAAAAAGGGAATAAGAAAAAACCTATTTCAATAAGAGGAAGAAGAAAAAAACGAAACCTCCCCCCAAATCCAAGAATTTTTAAGACCTTCCCCCCCCCCCCCCCCCCCCCCCCTTCCGTTGGAAAAGGTTTCCCCCCCCCCCTCCCCCCCCACCCCCCCCCTGAGTTTATAATTCAGGGGTTTTTTTTTTTATTTTTTTTACTTCTTTATTAAATTAAAATCCAAGTTGGGCTGTTAAAAAAAAAATTCACTTGGGGTAAAAAAAATGTTTGGGAATGTGTGGGGACCCCCCCGAAATGCCTTTTTTGTTGGTTCCTTGGACCCCCCTCCCTTAAATTGTTTGGGCCGGTGTTTTTGTTTAAGTTTTTTTTAATACCGAAAGTTTATGGGTGTTGGGTTTCCCCTTGACCTCCCCTAAAAAATGTTGTTTCCCCCCACTCCCAAACAATATTCCCCCCCAATGTTATTGTAAAAGGTTTATTTTTATTATTAACCCTGAGCTGGGTGGTTTCCCCCCCCCTGACCCCCCCCTCCCCCTAAATGGTGGTTTGTTTTTTTTAAAATGTGGGGATGTTTGTAGGATTTATAACCTGAAAAATGGTTTAGACCTAAAATTTTCGGGTTTATTTGTCACTTTTAGCCCCCACCAGCAAAAAATCAGCCCAATGCCCCTGGGGGTGTCCGGGGGCCACTTATTGCCAAAAAACCAAAATGTGGACCCCCCTTTTTCCCCGAAGGGAAACCCCTACCCCCCACTTCCCCTCCCAATTTCTCACTTGTAATACTGCCCCCACGGTTATTGGCCCTTTTTATTGCGCCGGGTACAATCCCCTGCCCCCCCCTCCATCCCCCCCCCCTTTCCCTCATCCCCCACCCCCATCCCTACCCACCCTTCCCCTCCAAGCTGCCCCTCCCTTTTCCCTCCCTCTCCCCCTCTCCCCCTGCTCTCACCCTGGGTAAAAAAAAAAAAACACTAAAATTTTTTACCCCCCACCCAGAAAACAAATATGCCCCCCATTTTTATCCTTTTGCCTTTCAAATTTGTCCCCCCTTCCTCCCCCTCCTCCCCACCCCTGCTCCCCTTCCCTCAGCCCCCCTCCAAGTTTTTCCATCCCCCCCCCCTCCCCCCCCCCCCCCCCCCCCCCCCACCCCAACCCGGCCCCCTCATGTTGGCCCCCCCCGCGAAAGATGTAGTTCCCCACCGCCACTTCCCCCCAACCCCCCCCCCCCCTCCCAAGTCCCCCCCCCCCTTTGGCCCCCCCCATTACAGATTTTTTTTAATTCAAGCCACAAAATCCTTTTGTAAACCCCAGAATGTAGGACAAAGGCCCCCAAATTTAGGAAATGAACGGTTTAAATTTCCCCCCCCCATCCCATAGATTTCATTTGGTTTGGGGGACCTGAATAAAATTAACCGTGGCCCCCCTCCCTCCCAAACATTGGGCCCTCACAAACGCCAAAACAAGGGTGGGTCCCCCACCGCAACAGGAAAAACCCCCCTTTGCCCAAATGGCCAGAAACCCAATCCCAAAGTATTTTTTTTTAAAACACAGGGAGTACACCACCCCTGGTAACGCCTGGATACATCCCAAAAAAATCGTTTTAAATGGCCCTTTCATCCCCCTGTTTTATTATAATTTTATTCAAAAATAACCATACCGGGTTCCCCCCCCAAACCATTTTTTTTTTTTCCATGGCCAGGAAAATTTTTACCCAACCTGGGTGTGGGAAACCCCCCCCCCCCCATCGCAAAACTAAGAAACCCCAAGCTGAGTTTAATTTGTTTTTTGGGGGTGAGGCCCCCTCCCCCCCTGCCCCCGCTTGGCCAACCCCTTCCCGAGGGGAAAAAGGGTGGTGTGGGGCCCTTTCCCCATTATTGGAAGGAAATGGAATAAAGAAAAGTATTGCAAATGCCCACAGTAAAGTTCCCTGGCCAAATTTTTTTTATCAGAAAAGGTTTTATATCCCCCCCCTGAAGAATCTGTTTGTAAGACGTTTCAGGGACAAACCTATTCAACAAACCAGAAATGAACAAACCCAACGTGGCCCCACTCCCAAAATGGCAAGGGTGGCTGGGAACCCCATTCCCCCTCCCCCCCTCGGTGCCATAAAAAGCAACGGAACAACAATTTGTATTAATCCCCCCCCTAAACCAAAAATGTTGTCCCGTCCCACAACCCCCATGGGTTCCGAATTTGCAAGTGTTTGGGGCGCGGATAAAAAAAAGCCCAAATCCAAACAATCCCTAATTTTTCCCTTTTGGCCCTGCATGACCTCGAAGCCCCAAAACAAAAAGTTTTTCCCTAATCCCCCCTGTGGGGTGGGACTTTTTGGTTTTTTCCGCCCCGAAGGTCCCAAGCCCAGAAAATGTAAAGAAAAACAACTAGGCCCCGTGAAAAAACACCACCCTGATGCCCTAACCAAAACTGTGGGGTTTTTATGATGGAAGCCCATACTTTGGTGGGGGGAGGTCCCCCCTTTGAGATTGGGTGGGGGGGGGTTTTGGGTGGTTGGGGAAGGGGGGATTAGCGGACCCCCCATTGGCGCCATAGGCAACACAACAAAGCAAGCCAGTTTTAATTTTTTATGACAACCCCCCCCGGAGGGAGGAGAAACAGCCAAAGGCCGTCCCCCCTATTCCTGTTCCCCCCCCCCCCCCCAAGTTTGTTTTGTGGGTGCTGGGCCTTTGGGCAAAAAAAAATTAAAACGCACATTTCCACCCCCGTGGGGCCCGTTAAAAAGGTATAACATGTAACTGGGCCCCCCCCCCCTGGACCCGTAAGTTATTTTACAGGCCATTCCCCCCCACATTCCCGCAACTGCCCCCCGTATTGAAACCCCCTTGGAAAAAACCAAAAAACCAAATAAGTTTTTTACCAAGGGAAAAACTGGGGAACCCACCCTTTCTTGTTATACAATACTATTTTGAGAAAGGTCCTGGGGTTAACAAAAAACGGCCCTGGTTTTATTTTTGGGGAAAAAAAAAGGAAACAAAAAATTAATTGGCTTATGGCAAAAACCACCCCCCCCACCTCAGCTATGGGGCACAGGCAATTAATTTTTTCCTTCCCCTATGGAAACTTTATGGCCAAGAGGTTATCCCCCCCCAACCCATTTTTTTTTGGAAAAAAGGGGAAGGACTGGCAGTATCCAACCAACCTTTTTGGACAGGAAAATAGCACGGTCCCCCCCCCAGCTTCTGCACCCTTAGGGAATGGATTTTTGGACCCGCATTACTGGTTTGTCACCACCCCCCCCCCCCTCTTTTTAGCAATCGCCTTCCGTTTTTGACCTGCTGGCCCCCCAAACCGAGATTATCGAGGAAAAGGCAGGAGCCCCAAATCCTGGAAACGGGGAGAATGATGGCCAAAAAAGAGAAAAAAACAGCCCTTTCCCCCACTTTTTCTGCCAGATTTGGTGGAAGCCCCCCACCATGAAACCAGCTGGCCCTGCAATGGCATTGCCATGGGGCCACTGGTGGCCCGCCCTTCTGCTGCTGCGGCCGGGCAATGAAGGAACCGACACAACATCTCCTTTGGAGCCATGGTTTTTTTTTCTCACCAGGCCCACACCGATGGTTGACTCCGGGCCCTGTTGGGATGGCCAAACGTTAAAAGCTCCCTTGTCCCCCATGTTATTTTCACTTTCCCCCTGCCCACAAGATTTTCCCTACATACATTTTAAATACCCATAATTCGGCCTCCCCTCCCGGTGGTCCCCCCTATAGCCAAAAGGTCACTGCCACCAACCCACCGAGTATCTGAAAAAAACTACTACCTGGGCCGCCTAGCCCCTCCCGCTGAAGCTCCCTTTTGCCACTACTTTTCCTTGGAAACTGGCAAGCGCGGGTATATTTTCTACCCCCGTGGCCACATGGCTTCCCCCGAACCTCGCACTTGCCCCCCTTGCTAAACCCTGCTTGAACCCTCCCCCCAAAATGGCCCACAACTTTAAACCCAACCATGCAGGGGCCCTTGCGTCCCGCTTTGCCCCTGAGGCCCCCCGCAATCTTGAACCGCCCCTATTATCCCCCCCCTGGAACTAACTGGATGAAAAGCCCTTGCTACACCCGCCCTCCCCCAAGTGCGGTCCCCCCGGCCTACATCATCATCCGATTTTTATTGTTTTTTTTTTTGATTCTTCCCAACTGCCTCCTCAAAAGTTTCCTTGGGTAATACAGAAAAGCTTGAACCCCCCTCAACAATATTTTATCCTTGTTCCAATGCCCAACTCTCCCACCCAATCTATACTTTGCCACCTACCTGCAAAGGAAATCCAATGGGAATTATTTTAGCCCCATTTACTTCGCTGCCCAAGTTGCTGCTTGACTTTTCCTATCGCCAAAAATATTTTTCATTCCTCTCATTTGTAAGTGCCGCTGAAAAAGCAAAAAAGACCCAACAATAAGTCAAGAATCCCTCTGGGCTTGAGGGAAACCGGATGCACAGAGGCGGGTTTTGAGGAAAAACAGGTTTTGGAGGGGGCCCCCCCGCTGACCCGCCCTATCCCCATGGCCCAGAACCCAAACACTTAAGAATATCCTGTGGGTCTAGAAAAACAAATGTCCCCCAAACCGGACGCTCTTTGGCTGGGTTTTTTTATTTTTGTTCCAGTATTAATCATCCTGGGGAGGAAGGTTGAATAGACCCTAAGTAACCAAATCAAGATTCCCATTTTGGGTTTGCCCTGGGACAACACCAACAGCCGCCTAATGATGAAAAAAAAAGCGGCCCCATTATGTTGCACTCACCGAAAAAGGACCCCCCTGCAGGCGACGTCCCCCCCCCTTACTGTGGGGCATTTTGCGACCTTTTGTTGCCCCTGCCCTCCAGGAAATAAAAATTTGGTTATGTGCCACAGCCCCCACCTCCCCCGCATGTGGAAGAGCCCCTGCCCAACCCTCCCTCTTGTCCCCCCAGACATACTTCCAGGCTCGTACCCCCCTTTGGGCCCCCCGCCGGGAAAAACTCCCGGGAAATCCCCCCGGGGGCCCCCCCCTAAAGCTCCCCCCCCCATAGTATGGTTGGTGGGGGCATTTCCCACCTTTTTTTCAAACCTAAAGAGGAGTTGTGGAAAGTGGCCTAAAGATAAATTTGTCCAATTTTCCCCCATCTTGCCCAAACTTTGGCCCCACCCCCTATTTCTCTCAAGGCCCCAAGGGCAATGCAAAAGCGTTTTTTTCCCTCTCCCCCATTGCCCCGGCAAAGGCCAAAGCCTGACAGAACCTGGAAGTGCAGGACCCCGTCTTCCCTCCCCTCCCCACCCCCACCTCCTTCCCCATTTACCTGGCCCAGGCCATCAGGATGGCCCTTCCCTCCCCACTCCCCCTCCCTCCCCTGGTTTTGGGGGGCGCCAGCTATGTCCCCGTCCCGCGCAAAATAACAGTAAACCAAGCAGGAGAGAGTAGAAAAAAAAAAAAAAAAGAAAGGCAAAGCGTCCTCCAGGTAAGGGGACTTGGCCCAGCAGATTCCCTTCCCCTCAGCCTGCCTGCCAAAAAATGTGGCCTATCCCCAACCGTTTTACCTCCCCATAAGGATTATTTTTAACGGTGAGAAAACGTTGGGCTTGATGGCAGCAGGCAGCCACCCCAAAAAATTATAAAAAGGGGATAGCAAGAAAAGGTTAAAAAATAAAAAACACCCCAGCCTAGCGGAGGGCCCCCCCTCCCATCCCCCTCCCCTGGGCCCACACTGCCCTTATATTGGTGAAGTTATTAACTGTATACAGTTATTTTTAAGGGCCCCCCCTGGCCCCCCCCTTGGGCTACATTGTTTAATTTTACACAAGGCCCCCTGGGTGAGCCGATTTTTTTTTTTAAGAAACTCTGTACAACCTCACAAGGCATGAGATGGGTTCTGTTTAACTGCTCACAGGTGGCCCCCCTATGGATGGGTTATTCCCTGGAAAAAAAATGCTGTTGTTTGTTACAAAAACCAAAAACACCCTCATCCCACCAAAACCCCCCCCCTGTGACCCTGTAAAAACAGACCCCCTCCCATCCAGACCCCCCCTCCCCCCCTGTTGGACGTATTCCAGGCCTCCCACGGCTCCACAGGGGGTAAGTGGATGGTTTATATTTTTTTTATTGTAACAGTTTAACAGGTGGCTTCCCCCATGGGAGGGTTTCCTTTAACAGTCCCAGGAAACTGAATGGAGAAAAGGTCCCACCTGTACAAGTCCACAGGGGCCTGATGGCGGGTTCACTGGGTTAAAACATCCCCACAGGACTGAATTTTGGAGGGGGGTCACTGTTACAGACCCCCCCCCCCCCCCCCCACAGGACCCTGGAATGGACAGAGTGGTTTTACCCCCCCCCCCCATTGTACCAGTACCCGACCAACAGGGCTGATTGGAGGGTGTATCTGATACAGTTCACAAGGAAAAAAAAAAAAAGGGAAAACCCGTTTTTCACTGGAAAATAAATTTGGTACAACAGTCTTGCCGTTTTTTATTTTGGTTGGGTGCCCAAGAGCTGGGTAATATTTTGTCAGCGATTTTAAAGCCCCTGTATGAAAAAGCCTTCTCCCCCCCCCCTGGGAGAAAGAAACCAGGAAATTTGTGAAAAAAGTATTAATAAACCCCCATTTTCCCCTGGGTCCCTCTCCCCCAATCCCCCCACAATTGAAAGCAACTGCCAAGGCCCCCTCGGAACTGGGCCCCGCCCCCCAAATATTCTCCCCAGGGGGATTAAAACTTCAAAGGGTTGGGCCCCTGAAACCTACCTGGGGGGGTGCCCCTAAAATAAAACTAAGGGGGGCCCCCCCCCTTATGGAAAACAACCTGCCCCCCCCTACAATCCCTTAAAAGGGGTGGGGGGGCCCCCCCCGGAAACCAACCCTATATATCCCTTGCCCCCCCCTACCCCCGAAAAACCATAAAGGGGGTCCCCCCCCCCCTGGGCTAAACCCTGGGCCCGAAACGAAAACCCCCCTACAGGTGGGCCCCCCAGGCTTTAACACCTGTGCCCTAAACGAAAACCCTTAAAAAACGGAACCCCCCCCTGGGGGCCTTTTACCCTGGCCCTACCACTATCCTAAAGGGGGGGGGGCCCCTTGGGGTTGACCCCACCCCCCCCCCCCTCAAAACCCTGCCCCTAAACACAATTCCATGAAAAGGTGATTGCGCTGTACCTACACCCCCCTTGCCACCCCTACTAAAAAAAAGATCCTAAAGGGGGGGCCCCCTGGGGGGGCCCCATTTACCTGGCCTCCCCCCCCCCTTTACAAATTCCCCCCCCTTAAAAGGGGAAACCCAGTGCCCTTTAAACCCATTGTGCCCTACAAATACCCCTAAAAAATATAGGGGGGCCCCCCCCTGGCCTATACCCTGGCCCCCCTACAATCTAAAAAGGGAGGCCCCTTGGCCCCCCCTTTTACCCTGGCCCCCCCCTACCAATCCTAAAAAAGGGTTTGGGGTGCCCCCCCTGAAAAACCCCCCTAAACCCTGGCCCCCATTTACCGAAAAAAACCCCTTAAAACAAAGGGGGTCCCCCCTGGCCTACCTGCCCCCAAACTGAACAAAAAACCCCCCACTATAAAAAGGGGGGCACCCCCCTGGCCTCCTCTCCTATAAGGGTTTTTGTGTGGTGGGTTTATTCTTTGCTATTGAGGGTTGGTTTGATCCTTTATTGTTGATTAGATTCTGCCATACTTAATCTAAAAGGGGGTCCCCCCTGGGGGGGACCCCTATTTTCCTGGCCTACTTTTATCTAAAGGGGGTCCCCCCCAGGCCCTTTCCCCCCTGGCCCCCCATAACTAAAATTTTCTAAAAAGGGGCAAAATACCCCCGGCCCCCTTCCCCCCCCCTTGCCTACTTATTTCATTAACAGGGGGGCCCCCAATAGGCCCTAAAACAAAACCCTGCCCCCCTACCTAAAAATATCCCCCTAAAAGGGGGGCCCCCCCCCCCTGGCCCCTTTGACCCTGAAAAAAAATAACTAATATAAAGCGGGAAACCCCTGGCAAAACCTAAAAATCTGCCAAATATCCTAAAAATCTTAAATGGGGGGCCCCCCCCCATTAACTAACCTTCCCAGCCAAACGTCAGCTGTGGGGAAAATTTTTTTTCCACCCCAAACACTCTTACCTAAACAGCCCCCTTACCTAACTTGGGGGGCCCCCCACCTAATATATTAATCCTTTACCCTGGGGTTCCCTAAAATTTTAACACCCTACCCACCCCCCGTTAAAAGCCCCCCCCCCTTAACTTTAATTAAAATCTACCCCCCTACTTGGGGGCTTAACCCCAAACTAACCCTATGGGTCCCCCCCCTTGGGGGTGTCCAAGCCTAAACCAAAAACCCTCCCCAACCAAGTTGTGGGGGGTCCTATAAAACACCCCTAATCCTTAAAAATAGGGGCCCTATCCACCATTAGCTACATTATAAGTTCCCCCCCCCCCCTCCCCTTTTTGGCCTACCCCTACCCTGGTAAAATATTTAAAAATTTAAAGATTTTAAGGGGAAAGGCCGCCCCCAGATTAAAAGCTTAGTTTAACAAAAATAATTTAATTCCCACCACCCATGGTGGGATTTTATCCTCTTCCTTTCCAACCCCACCCAAACCCCCCTTATGGAGAAATTGGGGTGGGGGGGCCTCCCCCTAATCTTTATGGGCCCTTTAGGGAAACCCCCCGAATTCCCCTCACCCCCCCCACCCCCCTTGGGGGAAAAAAGTTTTTTTGTACAGAAAAGTGTGAAAAAAAGGGGTTAAAAAAAGAAAGGTGCCCAGGAAAAAAAGTTGTAGAAAATTTTCCCCCTAAAGATATTTTGTGGTGTTAAAATTCCGCCTGCCAGAGGTGAGGTTGTTGGGCCGGGACCCCCAAGTCCCCCCCCCCCAAATCATGGCCCTTCCTTTGTTGTGGAACGGAAATTGCCAAGAAAGAAAAGGGTAAATAAGAAAACGATTCATAAGAGGACGCATGAAACAACGACCCCTCATCCAGAATAAGAATGGTCCCTCCCCGGTGGAGGTCCCCCCCCCCGAATTTTTTCCCAGGGGTTTTAAAATTTTTTTTATACTATTCTATAATTTTTGGAAAATTCCATGCTTGTAAAAATACACCTGTAATGGTGATTTTTGTGGAACCCCCCGACTGGGTGGTCACCCCTGGACCTCAATGGTAGGGCCGGGGTTGAGGGTATGGTAAAAGGAATTTAAAATACCTTGAGTTTGGATTTGGTCCCCTGGACCCCTCCTATGTGGTCTCCATTATTTTCAATTTTTGTATGGATTTATACCTTTGGAGCTGGTTGGGTCCTGGAACCCCTCCATAAATTTGGGTGTGTGTTTTTTTTTATATGGTTTGGTGGGGGTTATTGTTGTTAAGGGTTTAATACATGAGCTGGAGTGGGGTTCCCAACAGACCTTGGTTCTAAATTTGGGTTGGTTCCTCCATAAGGGTGGCAGTGGTTTTTTTTTTTTAAATAGTTTTTTTATAACCCCCTGAGGCTGGTGGGTTCCCCCCTTGAACCTCCCCTTAAAAGGTGGGGTTTTTTTTTTCATATATGGTGTGGAATGGTTGTATACAAGGGTTAAAAACCTGACATGTGTCCCCCCACCCCCCCCCCCCCCCCCCCCCCCCCTGGGGAAAACCCTTCTAAAAATGGATGGGTTCCTCCTATAATGGGCGATTGGTATTTATTTTTAATAGGTTTTTATAAACCTGAAAAGCTGGCCAACAAAAATCTGACCTCCTTTATGGTGGGTCCCCCACTCTAATATGGCGGTGGTTTATGTTAGGTTGTGGCACACCTGAACTTGGTGTCCCCTGTGACCATCCTAAATGTTTGTCTCTATATGGGCGGTTGTGGTTTTATTATTTGTAAGGTTTAAAACCCAGGAAGCCTGGAGGTCCCTGGACCCTCCCTATGTGGGTCTCCTAAATGTGCCCGGTTTTTGTATTGTATATATTTTATAAAAAGGTGATTATATAATCCCTGAAAGCTGGGGCCCAATCAGAAAAAACCCTCCACCTATGTGTGGGGTGTTTACACCCTCCTATATGGGCCGTTATTGTTTTTATTTATTATTAGTTAGGTTTATACCCTTGAGGTCCCGGTGTCAGAACCCTTCTATATTGTTGGTCCCCTTCTTAATATGGTGTGTGTTTTTTTTTTTTATTGTTAAAGTATATACCTTAGCTTGGAAGATTCGGACCACCTTATTGTTTTGGATCCCTTCTATATGGTGGTTAAATTGTTATAGTGTTTTTAATCTGTAGGCTGGGATTTTCCTTGACCCCTCTAAAAATGTTGGGGGTCTCCTATAAGGTCAAGGTGGGGTTTGTAGGTTAAAGAAATCATTTGGGTGGGTTAAAAAAATGGCCCAAAGCCCGGTTTACATGGGTGATTTCCACCCCTGATTTTGTAAAAAAAAGTTGAGGGAAACATCTGGAACCCCAGTGGTGTAAATAAGGCGTTTATACACTATCCTACTTTCTTTGCCCTGGTGTTTATTTCTGAATGTGGTTGGAATTGCTAGGACCAAGGGAAAAAACTCAGGGAGGGGAAAAATTAAAAAAAATTTTTTGGTATATGTTGGTGGGATGGGGGGGGGGGGGGGGGGGGGGGGGTTTTAAAGGGATTTTTTGGGAAGTCCCCATTAACTTTAGCCATTCGTGTCCCCCCCCCCCCCCCACAATGATATGGCCCCAAACCCTGACAAATTGGTGTGAGAAATTAAACAGAATTATGGTTACTCCCCACCTTTGCTATTTAAAAACTACACCAATACAAGTTACCAGTTTGATTTGCAACACTGTAATTTTTATGTGGTAAAAAAAAATTGGGCCCGATTTTAATGTCCCCCCCCGCCGAGAAGGGCAGGTACTAAAAATTTTTTTCATGTACAGTAAGGGTTTGGGGCCCCCCAAGTAATCCAAAAACTTCCCACCCCCCCCCTGGTGGGGGGCCCCCCAGAACCCCCCCCCCCCCCCCCCCCAATTATCCCCCCCCCCCCCGACACCTTTGGGGAACATGGCCCGTATTTGTTCAAAACATGTTAACAGACCCTCCCCCCCCCACTTGGGTTATTAAAAAGACAGATCTAATCCCTCTGTAAAATAATGGTTAAAACTATTTTAAAATAACACCACCTGATTTATGGGGAAACCCACCCAATTTGGACAACCCCCCCCACCTAACCAAACTTAGATAAACCCTTGGAAAATAATATTAATCCAAATTGTTTCCCCCGGTGGAGGCCCCCAGAATAGCCATAAAATGTAAAAGAAAAAAAAAAAAATTTGGCCCAACCGAAGCGCAATTTTTTGGAACCCGCCACCCACCTGAACCTTTCAAAGAAATTTGTCACCAAATAACCCCCACCCCACCAAAAATAATCCCAGAATTTAAAGAAACCTTGTATTTAAGATACCCCATATAAAAAAACAAAAATTTTGTTTATCCCATAAATGTCCAGAATCTAAGGAGGTTTTTTTTTAATTTTCCCTTTCCCTGGTAACCATTTTTCCCCCTCCAAATAAAGCCCCTACCCCCCCCTTATAAAGCTATTGGAAAAAAACCAGTTTGGGTACCCCTAGAAATCTGTTTAATTAATTTTTAATACCAAAATCAAAGATTATTGCCCCCAGGAACTTTGGTGTGAGAACCCAAAATAAAAAAAACATAAAATAAAAAGGCCAAATACGTTTTGGGGATTTTACCCCTCAATGGAAACAAATCCCTAATTAATCATCCCCAAAGTGGGGGGGGGAATAAAAGTAAATAAAAAAAAAAAATGCCCCCCTTTTACCTTCAAAATAAAAAAACCCCTAAATAAAACTAGAAGTTTTTCCCCCCCCGATATAAAAGGAATTAAGAACAATGTGTTTAGAACCCCCCTCCTTACTAAAATTTTCCCCTATTAAGGCCCCCAAAGTTATATTTTTTATTAATTTTCCCGGAACCCTAACCTTTTTTTTGTTACCTAAATTTAAAAATTCCTTTAAGTGGTAAAAAATGTAGTTTCTATTTAAAATCTTGAAAATGTCCAACTGCCCTTTAATTAATGTAAAAACAAAAGTGGAAAAAACTACCCCTCACACCCCCCCATAAACCCCCCCCCCGGGTTAATAAAAAAACAGGGGAAATGGGCTTTTAAAAACTAATAAAAAATAAAAAATGCAATTCTTTGGTTCCCCTCAGAGAACTCCCCCCCCTGGGGGTCCCTTCTGGGTGGTCCCAAATTGCATCACGAAACCCCGGGGTTTTTTCCATCCCAAAAACCCTAAAAATTTCCCCCCCCTGGGGCAAACCACCCAAAAATTAAAAACCTTTAAAAAGGTACAACCCCCCCCCCCTTATTTTTAATATTTGAAAAAAAGACCCCCAATCCTTTAACAAGGCTTTGGGCCCCCCCACCACCCGCCCCCCAAAACCGTTAGGGGGCCTTGGAAATAACAAATACCTGGGGGGGCCCCAAATTTTATCCACCGATATCCCCGGCCCCCGCCCCCCATTCAGCAAAAAACGAACCCCGGTGGAGAAAATCCCGGAAACCACACAACCCCCCAAAAAACTACCGGTGTAACAAAGGGTAAAGAAAAAAAATATTCCCCCCAATTTTTTAAGAATTCCCCCCCTTTTTACACGCCCTTTCCAATAAAACCCATTTCCCCCCTTTTTCCCAGTTTGGGGTAGCCCCCTCCCCCCTTTATTATCCCCCCTACCTCTCCTGGGTAAAAAATGGCCCGGACCCCCCCCCCTTTTTTGTCCCCCCGGGGTAATGTTTTTTTTTTAATATAGAAAACCAACAAGTGACCCCCCCACACTTTTTTTTTCTGTTTAACTTTTTTCCCCCCCCCAAAAACCAGTAAGGTTTATTATTATTTTTTTTTATTTATAAATTATTTTTTGGTTCAAGAAAAAAACCCCGTTAAAAGAAAAAAAAAAAATAAATTCCCCCTTTGTTGATACTTTTTATTATTTTTTATTAAAAAATGGTTAAAAAAAAATATTTGGATAAAATTTATGGAAGTAATTATGTTTTGTGTACCCACCCCCCCCCCTCAAACATGGTCCCCCCCCATTTTTTTGGGAATTAATTTTATTAGTCATAATATGTAAAAAAAACTCCCCCATGCCCCTTTGCCTAAAATATTGCCCCACCCCACATCGAAAATTGAGGGTTTAATGAAAAGAAAAAAGTTATTTTTTTTTTTTTTATAATTTTTTTATTTATGGTTTATATAATTAATTTCTTTTTTTTTTTGCCCAGCACCCCCCCTCTGGATTTTATTTTTTTTTTAATTGGGTCAAAATCACCCTAAAAAATTGGCCCCCTTGGTATTTTTTAAAAATATAAAATATGAAAAAAAAAGTCTGGCCCCCACGTTTTGTTGTGAAGTTTTTTTATATGTAAAGGTTACCAATTTTTTTTTTTCTCCCCCCAAACCCAAAAAAATGAAACCCCCAAAGGAAAAGGGAAAATTTTAGTGAAAACTGTTAAACCCCCCCTACCCTATGGAATATCCCCCACAACGGCCCCCCCCCCCCAAAAAGTCGCCCCCTCCCCCCACCCCACTAAAAAAAATCCCCAATAAAGAATTTATGGGGCCTTAACAACACCCCCAGGGGGAAAAAAAAAAATTTTTTTAAAAATTGGGAAAAAAATTAAAAGAAAAAAAAAAACCCCGGGGGGGGGGTTTTTTTTTTAAAAAATTTTTTAAGGGGGTTTTTGGGGGGGGTTTTTTTTTTTAAAAAACCCCCCCAAAAAACCCCCCTTTTTGGGAATATTTTTTTTTTAAAATTAAAAAAAAATTCCCCTTTTATTTTTTTTTTTTTTGGGGGGGGGGGAAAAAAAGTTTTTTTTTTTTTTTTTTTGGGGGGCCCCTTTTTTTTTGAAAAAAAAAAATTTTTTTTTTAAAAATTAAAAAAAATTTTTTTTTTTTTAAATTTTTTTTTTCCCCCTTTTTTTTTGGGTTTTTTTTTTTTTTTTTTTTTTCCCCCCCAAAAAAAAAGGGGAAAAAAAAAGGGGGGGTTTTTTTTTTTTTTTTGGGTTCCCCCCCCCCAAAAAAAAGGGGGGGTTTTTAAAAAATTAAAAAATTAAAAAAAAGGGGGGGCCCCAAAAAAACAAAAAAAAAAAAATTTTTTTGTGGGGGGAAAATTTTAAAAAAATTAAAAAAGGGTAAAAATTTTTTTTTTCCCTTTTTTTCCCCAAAATAAAAACCCCCCAAAATTTTTTTAAAAAGAAAAAAAAATTTTTATTTTTTTTTTTGGGGGAAAAAAAAATTTTTTTTTAAAAAAAAAAAAAAAAATTAAAAAGAAAAAAAAAAAAGGGGGGGGAAAAAAGGGGGGAAAAAAAAAAGGGGGAGGGGGGGGTGGGGAAAAAAGGGGGGGTTTTTTTTTTTTTTTTTTTTAAAAAAAAAAAATTTTTTCCCCAAAATTTTTTTTTTTAAAAAAGGTTTTTTTTTCCCCTTTTCCCAAAAATTTTTAAAACCCCCCCTTTTGGGGGGGCCCCCCCCCCCTTTGGGGGCCCCGGGGCCCCCCCCTTTAATTTTTTGGCCCCCTTTTTTCCCCCGGGGGGGGGGGAAAAAAAAGGTTTAAAAATTTTTTTTTTTTTTTTAAGGGGTTTAAAAAAAATTTTTTTTTTTGGGGGTTGGGCCCCCTTTTTTGGGTTAAAAAAAATTAAAAAAAAACCCCCCCCCCAAAAAAAGGGAATCCCCCGTTTTTTTTCCCAACCCCCCCCCCAAACCCCCCCCCCCCCCCCTTTTTTTCCCCCCCCCTTTTTTTTAAAAAAATTTTTT
>JAODAL010041571.1:0-35742 GCA_025379985.1 Phyllomedusa bahiana | reverse complement strand
CTTCAGATCCCAAAAAAATTTTTTTTTTAATTTTTTTGATCAATTGAAAGTATCCAATAAAATGCAACCCTGACGGGCCGTGACGAAGAACCGGAAAGGTTAGAAAGGCGTTGCCTGTTGCACGCACCATGTGTGGGTCTGCTGTTTTTCTACAATAAAGAATATTTTTTTATCCAGCGCTGGAATCTTTGAAGTCTTTTTCTTGGGACTTTACACATACCTACAGAGTTACTGTTGCTGAGGACGGTCAGCGGATACCGAGGCGCGTAGGATACAGTTGGAGGACAGAACGGAGCGGTGTTTTCAATTGCAGAAGCCTTATTGAATCTGTGGTGCACGGAGAGTGGAAGGCTCAGCTGTTCAGCCCAAGTAGGTGTGGGCGCTGGTAATTCACACGCCATGACCGTGCTTAGCCAGGAGAATTTGCACACACAGTAAGGCCGTGTTCACACAGCTTAATTTGGCGCGGATTGGCGCCGTACTGCTCGCCGGATTTGCGCTGCAGTACGGCCCAATCCGTCGAGGTAATTACGGTAATCCACCTTCTCATAGAGAACAGGGGAAATTCCGTCCCCTTCCCCCCTCGGCGAAGCCCCCGGGCCGGGGAGAAAAGTGACATGCACATTATCCAGGCGCAATACGCGCCGTGGATAATGCAAGTCTATGGGGCCGGCGGGCCGCACCCCCGCACCCGCCCCTTATTCAAGCTGGAATTGCGAGCGCAATTCCGGCTTGAATAAGCCATCTGAACCAGACCTTAGGCTGTTTCACCCTTTCAGGATCCTGCTGTTCGGCAAGCTGGATCACGGCACAAGCAAAAGGTACGAAGCATCACGCATAGTCTATACAGCTATGGGGATCGCATACAGCTGAAAAGTATACTCTGCTGTTTATTTGTGCATTAAGACTGGCAACAATATCACAACGAGTGAAGTGTGTTTTTCATTCATATTTTTACTTGAATAAAATGCAATGTTTCTGTTTAACAAAACATTTTTAAAAGGGTTTTATCACTACAAAGATGAACTTTCAACATAAAGGGACAGGTAATTGAAGACTTTTTTTCTAAATACACTGGTCTGTTGATTTTACTTTAGTCATGAGATAAGAGAGATTTTATGTGTTCTGAGTGCACACAGGTTACCAGACCATAACTATGCTATCTGTTTACAGCAGAGAGCAGGGAGTGGCGTTATTATAGATGGACAGAACTTACTTCCTCACTCCAGATCTAACAAGATTAGCTTCTGTTTGCAGATAAGTGATTGTTTTCAGTCCTTGTAGCACATATACCTTTTGTTCACTGAAGAGTAAGACTCCTGTACTTGTCAGTGTAAAGGCTCAGTTAGTTACAGATAAGCTAGATAGGCCAATCACTGCTATAGAACCACCCACAGACTGAGAAGACAGAGTGAGTGTAAAACTGCTTATGGTGAGAAAATCCCTTAAGTATGTTTTGTAATCATTTTGTTTAATATCAAATTTGCACCTTATTATACTTTTGATGGATCACAAATAAAATAATTATTTTTGGAAATGCTGACACATGTGAACTATTGTGATAGTTGAGCACTGGCCTACAGTATTATGGTGGTCTATTACACTCCAAATTGAGAAGCATCAGAGGCACCTTTGGTGCTGCTTTTTAATATATATTTTTTCTATAATCATAAGATTTAGGATTCGTCGTTATCACCAAGGTAAGCTGCAGCTAGCCAGATAATGAGACAGGAAAAAATTATTTTAATCCCTTACCAAAATTTGACATACATGTACTTCATAATATTGAGCTGGGAAAATAGAAGCTGAGCTCACTTCATTGATGGCAGGTGCTGGCTGTTCTTACAGTTGACATCTGCCTGCAGTGGACAGGATTGTATTTAACTTTGATCTCAGATGTTTAACTACTTAGATGTAATATGGTGCCATAAGAAAGCTATAAAGTCATGTAAGCAATGACGTGATCACATATTAAAGTCCTCTAAAGGAACTAAAAAGAAAAGTAATACAAAATTAAATAAAGTATTTTAAACTATAACTCGTAAAAATTCCTAAAAATAAAGAATAAAAAACACACAATTGGCATTAAAATGTGCATAAAACATTACCCCTCTACACACTATATACAGTACGTATATATACATTATAAATATACATAACAAAATACCATTTGTAGGGTTTTCCCACACACTACCCAACCATCACAGATTTATGAGGTAGCAAGTTTCATGATGTGAACACTCTTACAGAATCCTTGTCTGTAGTGAGACCTTTTTTTTCCTCTAGATCAGGGGTCTGCAACGTCGGCTCTTCAGCTGTTGGGAAACTACAACTCCCATCATGCATTTATATCATCTATATCAGTGGGGCATGATGGGAGATGTAGTTTCCCAACAGCTGCTGACGTTGAAGACCCTGCTCTAGATGTACTAAATGTCTCCTTGTCATTGTTACAAGCATAGGTGAAAAAAGATCATTGGGCAGAAAAATGGTCTAAAAACTTGAATAAATGTAATGTATTTGCAGCATAAAATAGTTATAAAAATTATTATAATTCAATAACATTTAGTAGCCTTCTAGATATTTGTAAAGGGGTTTTCCCATCTCATGCATCATGTCGATATGCCACACAAGTGCGTGGTAAGTGCGGGTCCCACCTTCTCAAGAATGGGCCCTCAAAAAATATCCGTTAAGAACAGCGTGTTGGTATAACTCTCCCAATCATTTCAATGGAAGCGTACTCGAAACTCCCATTGAACCTGCACCTTTTATGGTTTATCCTATCAATATGCCATAAACGTGTGAAATGGGAAAACGCCTTTAGCATCTGGTGTAACTATCATGAAAATCTCATCTTCATTCAAAAAATAAACTGGGCCTCATTTATCAAAACTGTCATCTAATAGCAAGAGTATTTTCACATGGCTGATTTTGGCGATGCTTTCCGAGTGTCGACCAAACCTCAAAAAAAGCCTCTAAAACTCCCCCAGTTGGTTTTTATTGATTCCTATGTACAACAGTGTTGTAGTTCACACACAGCAAGGTTTTCACGCGCGTTTTAGGTCCATTTTTGGATACTGTTTTAGGTGCTGAAAAAGAAGTGTTATGTCAACTCTTGAAGCGTTTTCATCCTTGAAAATCCCCATATGAATCAATGAAGAGCTCCAAAACCCCATACAAAGCCTCAGCGCGGTTTTGACGCATTTTAGGCACGTTTTTGCCCTGGCTATTAGTTTATATGGGTGTTTCAGAAAGGAAACAGTGTTTAAAAACCTTGTCGAAAACCTGAACAAAACCTTGTCTGATACAGCACTGCAAGACCTCGTCGTAAACCACAAGGAAAAAATCTGATCAAATCCTCGTCAAAACCTCGTCTGAAAAGTGCTGCATTGAGGCACTTTTCAGACGAGGTTTTGACGCTGATTTGGAAACGGAAATGAGCCATGTGAACATACCCTAAAACTGCCTTTGTTGCCCACAGCAACCAATCAGAGCTCTCTGTTCGTCTTTCCAGAGCAGTTTAAAAACTTAATTCTGAGCTCTGATTGGTTGCTATGGGCAACCAAGACAGGTTTAACATTAGAGAGTTATGAAATGAGGTCCAGTGTTCGTATGGTTCTAACTACTGTTCTTAAAGGGGTTTTCTCACCATGTTGTTTCACAGAGCCGCAGCCCACTTCAGACTTATACTTCCTGGTCAGTCTTTGGGTGGTGCTACAGCATATAAGCTCTGCTATTCCTTGCTGATCCTGTTCCAGTGAGATGAATGCTGTAGGTTTGTAAACTGTAGTTCACAAGGCTACAGAGCCGTTTAAAATTTGTCATAAACTTAGGTAAACAAGCTTTTCTGCTGGAAATAAGACTCAGCAGGGAATTACTTACCATAATTAGGAATAATCGGTAGCTAGGAGCAATCAGATAAGAGAGAGCAAAGGGAGTTGGTCAGTAACCAAGAAAAACTTGTGTAGACTAGCAATAGATACAATCTTTTTAATCTCATAAACAAAACAAAATCAACACAGCAATGTATTTGATAATAATTTTCATTTACCTTTCACTACATGTTAAAAGCTAATCATAATGGTGAAAAACCCCTTTAAACTTCAAGTGCTTTAACTTTTGACCTGTTTAGGAAAAGTTAGCCTATTATCCAGCTGTCATAAAGTACTATATTAATAGGTGCAGTGTATGTTTTCATACAGATGTAGCAAAACTGAACTTGACAGATAATGCACCATCAAATACAGCACAGAATGTTACCTCAACTTTGTAATGTTTTTCAATGGCTTTTGTTTGGAGATAATAGTAGATAACAGGAAAATCTGTGATATCATGTTCAAGTTAAACTTTGCCACATCCATAAATGATATAAAATAGAAAATGCTAGCATCTTTTGAGGGTTAACTTCATATTGGCTCATTTTGAATTTTGCACGGATAAACATTTTCATTATGCAGATGGGATGAATCTTTATACTTAATGAGGTAGTTTTTGACAGATTCTAAAATAAGTTAATAAGCGTTCACTGAAAGGTTAGCTTTAATTATATTTCAGTCACATGTTATCCCAGGAGTGACAGTAACTGGTATTTGCATTTTGATTTCAAAGCTGGTCTTGTTCACAGTGCCTACATCTTGATGTACACTTTTCACTGTGATTCAGCCAGCCTAATCATTCTCAAAGGGCTCTTATCGTAATATGTCACAGTCTGTGAAATACTGCCATATCAGTCAGTAAATAGCACGGTTATTTGCTAACAAGATGGGGAATAGCATGAAAAGAACCATATCTATGAATGCTAAGTAGGCCTGTAAACCTTCCATTGGATCACGCATATTTTCATTAGCTCCATGGTTCAGCAATTTATTCTGAAGCTGTCCATAGATAATAGTTGCTTATTCACAATTAAAATTTTTATGTTTCGAGAAAAAAAAATTAAAAAGCGCAAGGTGTTTAAAGAAAGTATCCTAAGGCCGTTTTCACACGGCTTATTCCCGACGGATTTGTGAGCGGTTTTGTGCTCACAAATCCGCCGTGAATAAGGGGCGGGATGGGGGCGGGGCCGGAGCGCGGCGGGGGCGCTGCTCCCGGCCCCATAGACAATGCATTGTTTACAGCGCGTACGCGCCGTAAAAATGTGCATGTCACTTTCTCCCCCCGCGGCGGATTCGCCGAGCGGGGAGGAGCGACGGAATCCACTGTTCTCTATGAGAGCAGTAGATTACCGTAATGACTCCGACGGATTGGCGCCGTACTGAAGCGCAAATACGGCGCGCAGTACGGCGCCAATCCGCGGCAAAATAAGCCGTGTGAACGAGGCCTAACTGTAATGGAAAAACAGTTCTGGAGCATCTATGTTTTAAATTTTGGCATTCCTCTGTTATTGCTCTGGGAATTGTATAAATTGAATGCATAAGGTGTTACCCTTTAGTGAATAATTGTAAAATAGAATACCAAAACTTAAACAAATTTGCTTAGCACTATGTCCCACATTTACTTTTGGGGTTGCACCAGAAACATGTCTTAAAACACGCCAAAAGGTGGGGTATTTTTGACACCACATGTCATAGTGTGTTGTAGACACATTTATTCTGGAAACTTTAGACACTTTTTGTGACCTCTATGACACATTGACTTGGCTTAGCGGAAAATGGGCATAGCTTTGCGGGAAAGGTGGCTTGGCCATGTTGCGGCACACTGCCCCAAAAACTATGGCAACAATCCAAATAATAAGGTACAAAGTAAGTTAACTAATAGTTGTCTAAATAAGCTAAGCGAGTCTAAGGATCTGCCAAATTTAGCAAACATCATGAGCCCTTGGGATAAAGCTGGCGCCTTTTTAGGCTGCTGAAGTTTACACTGACTAACTACTGTATTACCCAGCAATAGTAAATGTGGGCCGGTCCTGATCATGCCTGACAGAGCCTCAGCTTTGGGCTCTGCTCGCCGGCCGTGGCCGTTGCGACGGAAGCCCTGGTTTCTTACATGATGTTTGGAATTGTATTCACTAGTGTGAACTGTGTTCTCCTCGCTGTTTGCTTGATTGATTCCTGGCCAACGCCCTGGCCAGGAATCCTCCAGCACTCTTTGAGTTAATGTTTTCTCCTTTTGCTGGACAACCTTCTGTTCCTATCCGGTCTTTTGTTTCTTTCCACTTATGGCCTCTATTCTGCCTTCTTTGGTTCCCTATTTAAAGGTTCATTTCATTTCTATCTTTGCCTGCTATATTGCTCTGGTCTCTATAGTTAGCCTGTTCTCTTTGCTGTCCTCTGTGTTATTGAACTCTGCGTGCTTTCTGGTGTCTCCCGTTGCCTCACGACTTTGTACCGCGCGGCCTGCCCCGTTCCCCACTGTGACCGTCCGACTACGTCTTTTGTGTTCATGATTGATTGTCTCTGTCTGTGCACACTGACAGAGACAGTGCCTTGAGTCTTCTGGTTGGGGCTGGCCTGTTAAGGAGTCATGGTCCCCAAAAGGCAGGGGCAAAGGCTGGGATCAGTGTCAGGGCCCCACTTGTCTGTGTCTTGTGTGTGTCCCTGACCATCCCTAACAGGGCCACTGTGTTTTGCAGTTCTTCGAATATTCCTTCCAGAAATTTACTTTAATTAGACTATATGGTGTATCTCTACACAGGGTGCTTTCACACAGTACATTTTTGGTGTGTTTTTTTTTTTTTTTTCTGCAAAGCACCCACACTCTGATAATCAGTCTTAACACTGTCAGGTTGTAAAAAAAACAAACTCTGTTGACAAGTGAAATAGTAGCACCTTAATTTAAATGTACAAGTTTCTGACAAGGTTGTTTACCCCACCCTCCCTTAATGATCAGGCACATTTACATTTTTTTTAGTTACGCTATGCTGTGCATTTCATATCAAATCCTGTTACACCATCGTCTGCTGTACTTGCTTACGGCTAGACTGTCTACCTCCGCTTGCTACCTGCAGTTCTTGCTGTACCTGCCTACCTGTCCAGCCATTTTGCTGCTCCACGATTCGGCTTACTCCTGTGTTATACGCCTCCTGCTTCAGCTGTCACCGTTAGTACCTCTGTCGGGGGGTAGTGACCTGGTAGTTCCCTGCAGCAAAGCCCTTCCTGCTTTGCGGTGGGCACCAGTGAAGACAAGGGGCCCCTTAGACTCTGCTTTCTGGTGTAGGTTACGCCAACTCTATGCAGTGACCAGAGCATCCACCTTATTCTATTGACTCAGGACAATCATGACAGTAAGCTCTCACAAGTAGGTTCCACTCTCCTGTATCATTGTCATAGTGTAACTTTAGGGGGGTACGGAGGGGACTGGTCCCCCCTACTTTTTTCTGGGTGGGGGACGCTCCCCCCTCTATTTAGCCACTTCAATAAAAAATAATCCATATGTAAGCATGAGAATACGGTAAGTGGGGAGAGTAGAACACAGAGGAGGAAGAAGTGAACCCATTGCCTATATGCATCTTTGGGGGACAGAGTAAGTAGCAGCCTCAAGTGTCAGTGCAGAGTGAGAGCATTGCTGATTGGTAGAGCAGGAATCAGCAGGGGCTGCTTCATCAATCAGAACACTGCTCACAGTCCAGCATACTCTGTATCTTGGGCTGTATCTTTCCCTCTCATTGTATACCACTTTCCCTATGCTTAGTTCTCATCAGAGAAGAAGAGAAGCTCTTGCCGAATGCCACTATACCAGACTACAGAAGACAGGTAAGGAGGGGACAAGGGTGCTAGGCGCTGTGTGTTTATGTGAGTAGGGCATGTTCTGTATATGTGAGATGTGTATATACTGTACAGCCATGTGTCTAGCCATGTCACTTCTTCCCTGCACTTATGCGTCGTGAAAAATGAAAGTGATTGGGGCTGACCCAGCAGAATTTTAGAAGTGTGGACTGACCAGCGTGTACTTTTAAAACACCAGGCATATAGTAGAGAGCACAGTACGCCCGCTATATGCTTTGTGAACATACCTTAAAGGTACATTCATGCAGAAGATATGAATGCTAATTCTGGGGCGGATTCAGTGCTGGATTTGCCTCAGAACCAGCGGCCAATCCAACAGGAAACTGATTTACATTATACCCTACGTAAAATCAGTGTAGTTATTTAGATGACACTGATTTCACTTGAGCATTTTCGGCGCGTACTGTCAGCGCCTACATAGAATTCTTCGAGGTGTTTTATGCACTAACAGCACTAATGGATAGGAGGGGGAAATCTGCCTCAGGTAGTCTGGGTCGTTTGCTCGTCTGAATTCTGCGTTTGCAAGTGCCGAATTTCCAACAAGCAAACAACACTGTCACTGCTGAAAAACCGTCATGTGAACTCACCCTAAGTGTGTAGTGTGTCTGTGTTCAATATATGTTGTGGGGATCCAACTCAGAGGTAGTGGAAATAAAACGTCTTCAGCACACGTGGAACACTTTTGGCTTTTATTTAGCCACAGTTCATATAAGACGACACTGCTTAACTTCAGCCTTGAAACGGAAACAAACACAGTTTTTGTGTATAACTCACAGTTCAACGTATTCCTGGGTTCAGTCCTCACCTAGAAGAGGGCAATTGGGTACACGGTAGACTGCAGGCTGGAGCACAACCTTTCCACCTTCCTCTCAGTCAGACCAAACACACTGACTGAGCACCACACCCCCTGATTCTCCAGACTTCCTGCCTTAAGTAGGCCTGGCCAAAACCTGGGCCGGATACCGGGGAGCAGTCCACCCACCCTGCTCTTTGGACTGCTCCAATAAAAGCCTGGCCCGGATTGACTGCTGTTCAGCAGTCATACTACTAGAAATAAACCAATGTCAGTACTAGCAATACTGACAACGCTAGCAGGTTTTATTTCACCAAGATCAGGAACCTCGGTGACACGTATCTGCCATTCAGGAGTGCAACCTGTGCCTTCTTACATACCCCCCCCTCTGCCCAAAGCTGGGGTTTTGGGCACCTTCAGCCACCAGCCTGTGCACTCTTGAGAGGGCATCTGCATTCCCCTGTAGCCTGCCCGGCCTATGTTCTACTGTGAACGAAAAATCCTGCAAGGCAAGGAACCAGCGGGTAACTCAAGCATTATTCCCTTTTTTTCTCCCGCATCCACATGATTGGGGCAAGGTCAGACACTAGCCTGAATTTTCTTCATAACAGGTAGTACCTGAGGGAGTCCAAAGCCCACTTTATGGCTAAACATTACAATGATGGCGTAATTCCTCTCTGCAGGGGACAGTTTCTTACTTAGGTAGACCACAGGGTGCTCTTCCCCATTCATTACCTGGGACATAACTGCCCCCCGGACCTAAGTCAGAGGCATCGGTCTGGACCACAAATTCACAGGAGAAGTCTGGGGCTACTAGCACTGGTTTCCCACACAGGGCCTATTTAAGCTCCTGGTAGGCTTTCTCTGCCGCTGGGGACCACTTAATCATGGCTGACTTGGTGCCCTTAGTTCAGTCAGTCAGTGGCGCGGCTATTTCCGCGAACTTCGGGATAAACCGTCTGTAGTAGCCTACGATTCCCAAGAAGGCCCTGACCTGCTTTTTGGTGAGGAGGCGGGGCCACTTTTGAATCGCCTCTACCTTGTTAAGTTGGGGTTTAATCTCCCCATGACCCACTATGTACCCTAGGTACCTAGTTTCCTCCATCCCCAAGGCACATATGCTTGGGTTTATTGTAAAGCCGGCTTCCCGTAGGGAGTCAAGTACTGGCTGGACTTTTACGAGATGACTTTCCCAGTTATGACTAAAGATCACAATGTCATCTAAGTAGGCAGCTGTAAACTTCCTATGGGGACTAAGGACTTGATCCATGGCTCTCTGAAATGTGGCTGGGGCTACCTGCAACCCAAAAGGCATGCGGACATAGTGGAACGACCCATCCGGAGTAGAGAAAGCCGTCTTTTCCTTAGCATCCTTGGACAGGGGGAACTGCCAATAATCCTTCATGAGGTCAAGGGTGCTAATATACCTCGCCGGCCCTAATTGCTCGATTAACTCATCTAGCCGGGCATAGGGTAAGCATCTACTGTGGACACTTCATTGAGTCTGCAATAGTCGTTGCAGAACCTCCATTCCCCATTTGGTTTTGGCACTAACACGATGGGACTGGACCACCCACTCTTGGACCTCTCAATCACCCATAAGTCTAGCATTTTTTGTACTTCTTTAGAGATGACCTCCCGGCGGGCCTCAGGGAGCCTATAGGGCTTTAGGTTTATTCGCACATGGGGGTCTGTAAGGATCTCATGCTCTATCACATTAGTACAACCGGCATTTCTGTGAAGAGGTCTTGATTCCTCTGCAACAGTTCTTTACATTGTTGCTTTTGGGAGGGGGATAGAGTCTCTGAGATTTTTACCGCTTCTATGTCGTTTACCGATTTGGTCATTAGGCAAGGCCCCTCATGGGAATCTCTCTCCTTCCAGGGTTTTATCAGATTGACATGGTAAATTTGGAAAGGTTTCCTCTTCCCTGGTTGGTGAACCATGCCCCCATTTTTACAAATGTGGCAACACTTTGTGGTACATCCCTTTCCCTGATCATGGTTGCCGACATGCCTATATAATGCTTCTTGTGGGGGGGCCCCCACCTTTCCGCAGGGCCCACCCCCGGGGTGACTTCACTCTCCCAAGTTTCCTTGGCCACATCTAAGAGACCCCTAGGATGCCAACCATACAGAAGCTCAAAGGGTGAAAATCCTGTGGAGGATTAGGGTACCTCTCGAATCGAAAACAACAAATAGGGTAATAGGCAGTCCCAATCTCGCTCATCCTTCTCTACCACTTTAATCAGCATGGCCTACAGGGTCTTGTTGAAGCACTCAGCGAGACCATCCGTCTGAGGATGGTAGACTGAAGTGCGCAGTTGTGTAACCTTTAACACCCTGCACAGCTCCCTCATTACCTTTGACATGAACGGGGTTCCCTGATCCGTCAAGATCTCCTTGTGAATTCCTGTTCGGGAGAAGACGTAGAGCAGCTCCCTTGCGATGTTTCGGGAGGAGGGGTTCCGTAGAGGAATGGCTTCAGAGTAACGGGTAGCATAATCAACAATGACCAATATATACTGATGGCCTCTTGCTGACTTCACTAACGGCCCTACCAGATCCATCCCTATTCTATCAAAGGTGATCTCTATGATTGGCAACAGTACCAGAGGGCTGTGGAAATTGGCTACCGGGGAGGTGACCTGGCAGGTGGGACAGGATTGGCAGAAATCCTTAATTTCCCGGTAGCACCCGGGCCAATAGAACCTTCGTAGTACCCTCTCGAGCGTTTTATCTGCCCCTCCCAGAATAAAGGGCAGTCACGACCCACAATAACATCATGTAATAGTTCTCGCACAACCCCAGCATGGTGGGATATAGTACCCCAACCTGTCTCCAGGTTAACCTGAGCCACTGGGTAAACCCGGGTGTCCCCGTGGATACATGTGACCCCCACTTTCTTCTCAGGGACCAACACATGTGGGAGCGAGGCTGAGATCAGGGTGACCACATTCCCTGAGTCCAATAGTCCAGAGACCATGATGCCATTCACTGTGATTTGACACATTTGGGTTCCTCCCCATTGTTTGACATGGCGCTGCATGCCGTTTGCGCAAAGAGTGAACTGCGGCGGGTCGCAGAGCAGTCCATCGGTTCCGACGTGAGAGGGCACTGGGTGGCTATATGTCTGGGGCCCTGACATCTCCAGCATATAATACTACGGGGTATCTCCTTGGACACTGGGTCTGGGCCTCCCCTGGCCTTGGCATGACCCTCCCGGGAAGTCTTGGGCCCTGGCTTCTTGATTTCCCAGTCTCTCCGGCCCCCCAGTATGGGGATTTCAGGTCCCCTGGGGCCCCCGGGGATCTCTCCATAGCATGGAACCTCTCTACCATTCCCACCAGGTCATCTGCCGTTTGGAGGTCACCCTGTGCAACCCAGCACTGTACAGAATGCGGCAGCGAGTGCATAAAGCGGTCCATAACCACCCGCTCCACCATTTGCGCTGGGGAGCATTTCTCAAGCTGCAGCCATTTTTAGACCAGATGCAACAGGTCAAATAGCAGTGACCTAGGAGGCTTGGACCTACTGTACGCCCAGTGGTGTACCCTCTGAACCCAGACTGCCAATGTCACACCAAGACACACCAGGATCTCTGCTTTTAATTTGGAATATTCCTTAGCGTCCTGTAAGGCGAGGTCGTAGTAGGCCTTTTGGGACTCCCCAGTCAGATAAGGGGCCAGCACCTCAGCCCATTGCTCCGGTGGTAGTGCCTCCCGGTCGGCGACTCATTCGAACACTGTGAGGAACGCCTCAATGTCATCTTCCGGAGTCATCTTCTGGAGGGCTTCCCTGACGGTCCTCCTGGCCCGATGTCCCTCATTACGTGATGGCGGAGCTGGAGTTTCCCGGGCCCACACGGCATCCGTTAACATGGCCATCTGTTGCATCAGCAGCTGGTTCATAGCTTGCTGCGCCTGCAGGGCTTCAGTATGATCTTTTTGTTGCTGTTCCGTGGCTTGTCTCTGGGCCTACATGGCTTCCCCATGAGCTTTCTGCTGCTGCGCTGTGACTTGCTGCTGCTGCAGATTCGCCTGAACCAGGTGCTTAATCAGCTCCTCCATATTAGCAGTTGTAGCTTGGCTCTTTACTGCTTTGACCCAGGACATACACAGCGGATCTGTGCCCGCGTCCTCCACCCACTTGTGGGGATCCAACTCAGAGATAGTAGAAATAAAACGTCTTCGGCACACATGGAACAATTTTGGCTTTTATTTAGCCACAGTTCATACAGGTAAAATAAGACAACACGGCTTAACTTCAGCCTTTAAACGGAAAAAAAACACAGTTTGTTTGTATAACTCACAGTTCAACGTATCCCTGGGTTCAGTCCTCACCCAGAACAGGGGAATTGGGTACACGGTAGACTGCAGGCTGGAGCACAAGCTTTCCACCTTCCTCTCAGTCAGACCAAACACACGGACTGAGCACCACACCCCATGATTCTCCAGACTTCCTGCCTTAAGTAGGCCTGGCCAAAACCGGGGCGGGATACCTGGGAGCAGTCCACCCACCCTGCTCTTTGGACTGCTCCAATAAAAGCCTGGCCCGGATTGACTGCTGTTCAGCAGTCATACTACTAGAAATAAACCAATGTCAGTACCTTAGCAATGCTGACAACGCTAGCAGGCTTTATTTCACCGAGATCAGGAACCTTGGTGACACATATCTGCCATCCAGGACGGCACCCTGTGCCTTCTTACAATGTCTATATACACACACAATTTCCTGGGTACCTTGTCTAATGTAGTCTCTGGTGTACAGTGTGCAATGTAATAATCTCTGGGGTATGGTGTAATATAATCACTGTTGCACAGTGTGTAATATAATAATCTCTGGGTTGCGGTGAATAATGCAGTAATATCTGGGCAGGGGCATTGCTAGGGTCCTAAAACATCCGGGGCCTGGGCCCTCTGTGTTACGTTTTTCTTAGCAGGGCTGGATTAACACAGAATTTTTTGCGCCTCATTGTGACTGCGGCATGTGTTTTTACAGAGAAAAAACTGTTCCTGTCACTAATTTTATCCATATTCCACATAGATCCCGTCCATCTCTTCAGCAGTCACTGTACAATGAAAATCAGCGCTGACAAATTTGCTGAGTCACCAAAACATACACCTATACGTGGAGCAAATACACCAGATGAATTAGTTACAAAAAAAAAAATTCCTACAAAATCAAGACCCAAAACTATTACTACTTAAGGATCAAATAATCCTGCCAGACTCTGATCAAACGAAACCCCCACATGTGACTATGAGCTGTATACAGGCTCTGAAGATGTATATTACCATCATACATGGACCATATACTGGTAGATACTAGTTGTATGTAGATGCTCAGCAAAAATATAAGTGATTACACTGCAGTGACATTTAGTGACTCACAGGAGACGTCTTTTCTGATTGGAGTCGTTCACATTCCCTTTTCTTCTCCATCTGGTCCACACCTTCATGCTGATTTCTCCCAGCCAACAATCGTCCCTGCAGATTTGGACACAAATATCTTATCTAATCCTCACATTTCCAGCAACTCCTTACTTACAGGTATATAAGTCCCCTCAGTTAGGTCAGTTGGGTAGGTGTATAGGTCTCCACAGACAGGAAACTATATAGGTCCCCTCAATTAGGCAGATATAGAAATATAGGGTCAATCAGGCAGGTATATAGATATAGGTCACCTATAGGTTATATTATATATATATATAGGTCAATCAGGCAGGTATATAGATATTAGGTCACTCTCAGGCAATTATATAGATAGAGGGTCACCCAGGTGGTATATATAGATATAGGATCATTCTCAGGCAGGTATATAGGGTCACTCTCTGGCAGGTATATAGACATAGGGTCATTCAGGCAGGTATATAGATATAGGGTCACTCTCAGGCAGGTATATAGATATAAGGTCACTCTAAGGCAGATATATAGATATAAGGTCACTCTCAGACAGTATAAATAGATAAAGGGTGACTCTCAGGCAGGTATATAAATATAGGATCACTCTCAGGCAGTATATATAGATATAGTTGCAATTTTGTTGCTAATGGTATATATAACACGGTAATCTTCCGTAGTAAAAACGTTTTACTTTTATTCAAACTTTACATAAAAACTTGAATATCCAGTGTAAAAGGATTTCACACTATACTTCTATATATTCATACATTTCATTCACCTGGTTGTCCATTGTCGTCACTCCTATACACTGCGGTTAAGCATAGGAGATCCAGTCCTTATGAGACTTGTTTTGTCCAGCGTCCATGCTGTGAGAGCCTTCCTCAACACCTCACCTCTCGGGCAACGCTACGTCTCGCGACATTTCGAGAGCTACATGCCCCCCTTGTCGATGCTTGACAAAGGGGGGCGTGTAGCTCTCGAAACTTCGCGAGACATAGCGTTGCCTGAGAGGTGAGGTGTTGAGGAAGGCTCTCACAGCATGGACGCTGAACAAAACAAGTCTCATAAGGACTGGATCTCCTATGCTTAACCACAGTGTAAAGGAGTGACGACAATGGACAACCAGGTGAATAAATATGTATGAATAAATAGAAGTATAGTGTGAAATCGTTTTACACTGGATATTCAAGTTTTTATGTAAAGTTTGAATAAAAGTAAAATGTTTTTACTACGGAAGATTACCGTGTTATATATACCATTAGCAACAAAATTGCAGCTACATTGAATAGCAGGTGGGGACCTACAGCTTTGGTATAACCTGGTTCGTTCATTAACAAAGGTGCACTGTTAAAAATAACAACATTAATACTCACCTTACCTCCCCCATCTGAGCGCGCTTCCTCTTCAGTCCGACACTGGCAGCGTGATGACGGCATCACGCCACCAGCGTCAGGACGCTCCGACGGCCTCTCCTTGGCCGCACAGCCTTTGACGACTGTGCAGCCGAGGAGAGGCAGCGGCATGATGAGGTAATTACATTGCACCGCTGCCCAGCTTAGCATCACCCGTGAGCCAGTCCGACACTGTCTGCGAAGCAGCGAGTGCTCGCTCTCTGCTCCACAGAAGCCCTCAGCTGTATGTGTGTTCAGCGGACTGTATGCATCCCAGCCCCACGACAGCGGCCTGGAGGTCACTGAGGTTCGGGGCGCAGACAGTTTTATTCGGGCCCTGAGCCCCGGATAAAACTGCCTAGTGACGTCCTTGATCTCGGGTACGATGTGTAAACTAATCTCTGGGGCACAATGGGTAAAGTAGTAATCTCTGGGGTACAGTGAGTAATGTAATATCTGGTGTAAGATGTGTAATGTAATCTCTGGGGTACAGTAGGTAATGTAATCTCTGGGGTATGGTTTGTAATGTAATCTCTGGGATATGTTGTGTAATGTAGTAATCAATGGGGTACTGTGTGTAATGTAGTACTCTCTGGGGGTACAGTGAGTAATGTAATATCTGGGGTACAGTGGGTAATGTAGTAATCTCTAGGGTACAGTGAATAATGTAATATCTGGTGTATGGTGTGTAATATAGTAATCTCTAGGGTACAGTGAATAATGTAGTATCTGGTGTATGGTGTGTAATGTAGTAATCTCTGGGGTACAGTGTATAATGTAATTACTGGGGTGCAGTGAGTAATGTAATTTATTTCTAGGATTCAGTGTGTAATATAATACATTTTTGGGGCACAGTGAATTATATTATTTCTTGTGTACAATGTGCAATTAATTTCTAAGGTGCAGTTAGTAATGTGAAAGAGAAGCCGAGTGAAGGAGGGAGGGATAGGAAGATAGGGGATGAGAAGGAAAATTGGTCCCCCCCACTTTTTGAACCAAAGTTACGCCCCTGATCATTGTGTTCCTTAGTGTTATTGTACTTTATTTGTCTTATATTATGTACCTGAACCCCTTCACTTGTACAGCGCCCTGAAATTAATGGGGCTCTAAAATTAATAATAATATCTATACTACTTGAAATAAAGAAAAGTGCCTTTGCTTAAGGCCAATATAAATTAAGCATGAGGAGAAATGACTATTTTTTGGAATATTGCAAATTTAAACTGCTAAAACATAACAGTAGACTTCCATTAAGTCAACGGTGAGTCATTTATCAACAGGTATTAATTGTTGCTTTGGGCATTGACGTTATCTTGTCAGGCAAAGGGCATATGATTAGAGCACTGAAACATTGACTGCACATAATACTAAAATGCCATATGTTCTTCCCGGCACCGTAAGTGACAGGTGTAAAACCTACTGGGTGATGATATTTTAAGCCTCTCACACGTACAGGACTTTGATTTAAATTTTGAAGTTTCCTCTGGGATTTTACAAATATCCGAACATTGTAGGGCATTGAGAACATGCAGAGGTGCTGAATGTGTGCCATCTGTTAAGATACTTTGACTTGCAGCAAAGGCTTCTGGATATTTTGCAATTAAGCAAATAGTTCCTGATTAAATAGGTATTAATGGAGAGAGAATAGTTTACATCAATGTAATTTCTTATGCTCTAGAGCTGTTAGCACCATTATGATTTAAACTTGCATTCTTTAAAATGTATGTATATAACCATGAATATCTGTCTTCTGTAACTTTAAGTTCTGATCACCAATATTAGATCTAAGTTTTTCTCAATATTCTTGAAAGGGTATTCCCATCTCATTGATTAGCTTTAGTCATGCAGGCAAAGGTACATACACGGTGTTCCAAATTATCATGCAAATAATATTTTCTCTTATTTTTCAAAATTACCTATATGAATTGCAGTCATTGTAATTTTCCAGTCATCAACTATTAGAGTATAATTGAAAGGTTTTTGAACAAACTGCCTATGAGAACAGTATATTTTATACAAAAAAACCTCAAAATGCACTCAAAATGCATGTTCTAAATTATTATGCACAGCAGAGTTTTCAACCTTTTCATTTTTATAACAAACAAAAAAATGGTCATTTGTGAAATTATAAGCATTAGCAGGTTATTACAAACTGAAATCAAACAGTTTTCAAGTCAAAACTTTATTCGAGGTGATGTTACATGTGCACATAGGACCCCTTGTTCGAAATGAGCTTCTGAACTCTCTCGTCCATTGAATTTGTCAGGTTTTGGATGGTTTCTGCTTTAATTATTTTGCATGAGGACAGAATACCCTCCCAGAGCTGTTGCTTAGATGTGAACTGCCTCCCGCCATCCTAGACACTCCTTTTGATGATGCTCCAGAGGTTCTCAATGGGGTTGAGGTCAGAGGAGCATGGGGGCCACACCATAAGTTTGTCCCCTTTTATGCCCATAGCAGCCAGAGATGCAGATGTGTTATTTGCAGCAAGAGACGGTGCATTATCATGCATGAAAATGATCTTGCTGCGGAATGCACGGTTCTTCTTCTTGAACCATGGCAGGAAGTGCTGTTTGAGAAACTCCACATATATTATGGAGTTCATCTTTACACCTTCAGGGATTCTAAAGGGGCCAACAATCTCTCTCCCCATGATTCCAGCCCAAAACATTACTCTACCTCCTCCTTGTTGGCGCCGTAGCCATGTTTGCATGGGGTGTCCATCAATCAGCCATACTCGACTCCATCCATCTGGACCATCGAGCGTTGCACGGCACTCATCGGTGAACAAAACAGTTTTGAAGTCAGTCTTCATGTATTGTTTGGCCCACTGGAGCCGTTTCTGCTTGTGTGCAGTGGATAGAGGAAGTCGAAAGGATGGCTTACGCACAGCTGCAAACCTCTGCAGGACCCTGCATCTTGTTGTTCGGGGGACGTTGGAGGCACCAGCAGCTTCAAAAACTTGTCTGCCGCTATGACAAGGCATTTTTTCAGCTGTTCTTTTAACATGACATAATTGCCTGTTGGAAAGAGTCCTCAATTTTCCCTTATCAGCTGTGAATCAGCTACATACTTCTTGATTGTGCGATGATCACGATGAAGTGTCTTGGCAATGTTGATTGTAGTCATGCCTTGACCTAAACACTCCACAATTCAGGGGCGTTGCTAGGGTCCTAAAACATCCGGGGCCTGGGCCTTTTGTGTTTTGCTCAGTAGGGCTGGGTTCACACAACATTTTTCACGCCACATTGTGAACTGCAGCATGATGTTTTTTTACAGAGAAAAACCTTCTGCTCCTGTCACTCATTTTCAGCATATTCCACGTAGAGTGACCATATATATATATACCTGCCTCAGCAGTCACTGCACAATGAAAATCACCAAAGACAAATTTACTTTTTCAAAACCGCTCCCTTCCTTATGACAGTGTAATACCCCTAATCAGTCACCAAAACATACACCTACACATGGAGCAAATCTACCAGACAAATGATTGTTACTAAAAACACTCCTACAAAACCAAGTCCCAAAACTATTACTACAAAGGACCAAATAATCCTGCCAGATCCTGACCGAAAACAATCCCCATATGTGACCATCAGCTGTACACAGGCTCTGATTACATATATTACCGCCATACAGGGACCATATAGTGGTAGATACTAGTTGTATGTAGGCGCTCTGCAGACATATAAGTGATTACACTGCAGTTACATTTAGTGACTCACAGGAGACATCATTTCTGATCAGCGTCGTTCACTTTCCCTTTTCTTCTCCATCCGGTTCACACCTTCATGCTGATATCTCCGGCATATCATCCCTGCAGATTTGGACACAAAATCTTAGATTCTCACATTCCGCAACTTCCTTATTATAGTATATAAGTCCCCTCAGTTAGTAGTGTATAGGTCCCCCAATTAGCAGTATATAGATATAGGGTCAATGTCAGGCAGGTATATAGATAGAGGGCCACTCTCAAGCAGGTATATAGATATGGGGCCACAGGCAGGTATATGGGGGCACTGAGGCAGATATATGGGGCCACAGGCAGGTATATGGGGCCACAGGCAGGTATATTGGGGAAACTGAGGCAGTTTATAGGGGCACTGAGGCAGGTATAGGGGGCCACAGGAAGTATAGGGGGCCACAGGCAGTATAGGAGGCCACAGGCAGTATAGGGGGCCACAGGCAGCTATAGGGGGCTGCAGGCAGTATAGGGGGCCACAGGCAGGTACAGGGGGCCACAGGCAGGTATAGGGGACCACAGGCAGGTATAGGGGACCACAGGCAGGTATATGGGGCCGCAGGCAGGTATAGGGGGCCACAGGCAGGTATAGGGGACCACAGGCAGTATATGGGGCCACAGGCAGTATAGGTGACCGCAGGCAGGTATAGGGGGCCACAGGCAGTATATGGGGCCACAGGCAGTATAGGGGCCACAGGCAGTATGGGAGCCACAGGCAGTATGGGGCCACAGGCAGTATAGGGGGCCACAGGCAGGTATAGGGGCCACAGGCAGTATATAGGGCCACACAGGCAGTATATAGGGGCACCGAGGCAGGTAAACGCTATAAAAATAACATTAATACTCACCTTAGCATCCCCGGCGAGCGCGCTCTGTCCTCTTCAGCCCGCGCTCCTCCCGCAGCTCCTCGGGCGCACAGCCTGTGACGCGCTGTGCGCCCGAGGACAGGCAGCGGCGTGATGAGGTCATTACATCGCGCCGCTGCCAGCTGAGCCGCACGGGGCCGCGCCGGGTCCTCAGCGCTAAGAGGACCCGACGCGGCCCCGCTGTGTCGGACCCGGAGACGGTCCGACACTGTCTGCGGGGCAGGGAGCGCTAGCTGTCTGCTCCGCAGAAGCCCGCAGTTGTATGTGCGTCCAGCGGACGCACATGTAGCTGCAGGGCCAGTCGGTGCTCCAGGCCCATGGCAGCGGCCTGGAGCCCGGGAGGTTCGGGCACAGGGGGTTTTATTCGGGGCCCGAGCCCCGGACAAAACGGCCTAGCGACACCTCTGCCACAATTTGTTGCTTCTCAGCAGCCGACACATCCTTTTTCTTTCCCATTTTGGCTGAAATTGTAGGCTGCTTAATAATGTGGGACAGCCTTATTAAGTAGTCTTGCCTTTAATTGGACACACCTGCCAAACTAATTAGCACAGATGTCTTCAAATGCTTTCAGTGATATAAAGAGCCCTGACACACATCACCATCAATGAGTTTAACTGACAAACAAAAAAAATTCTTACCTTATCACTCTTAAACACTTTTTGCATAATAATTTGGAACACAGTGTAGACCATTACCAAATATACTGCTATTGTGATTTTGCTTCCTTTCAAAATTAGAGTGGATCTTATCTCCTGCATTTTACAAAAAGTTTCCTAAACTGCTGACCAGTTTTCTTTGCTTTTGCAGTCTTGGCTGGGATGGTGACATCACTCCCTTAAAATCCACTACATCCATAGTGTACCCATGGGTACAAATACAACAGGTTAAAAACCCAGGTTATATCTGTAAAAACCTTCCCATAAATCAAACTCTTGTAAAATAAAAGTCCTAAAAATTATAATCCACTATTTTAACATTTCAGCATGGGGACAAGGGTACAATAACAGACACCATTCTTCTGAAATAATGTTATTTACTTTACCTATTTTTTTTTTTTTTTTTTTTTTTATTTTTTACATTTCTATTTGCTTTGCTTTATTATAAAACTTTTAACATTGTATTTTAGTCATAGTTGAAGATTTTTTCTTTTTCTGTTCGTTCTTCACTATTATATTCTGCCCTTTGACTTTATGGCGTTCCATGATGCTGTGCATAATCACAATCATGGGCATCTGCTAACATGCACTATTCCAGGACAGTGATCATAGGTTAAAGGGGTAGTCTCACTGCATTGATTCATATTAACTTAGTCCTGTTTTCTCAGTTTCATTTTTCAATTCAGGGTCATTTACCAGCTTCTACTGGCTGCAGTGACGAGCTGTTGAGGACACCAGGTCTGTAGCTATAGCAACCAGTGCTGGCAGCACTGGAGAGATTGAACAGGTCTGTAGCTATAGGGACCTGAGGAGATGATGCAGCCCATACAAGAGGGGATATCCCAGAATAGGTAAGACACTGTTAATGGACACATATTGCAAAGTGACTTGTTTTTTCAAGATCTTTAACAGAAAAAACAATCCTTGTAGTGAGACAACCCTTTTAAGCCAAAGCGATCACATTCTATGATAGTGATTTTCAGGGCTGTGATAATGGGTAGGCGAAGGTAGGCAACAGCCTAGGGTGCCACTTTATCCCATACAGGAAGGGAGCACAAGGAGACATGGATGGGGCTGAATTTTGAATTAGGTAAGGGAAATACCTTCTCCCAGTCCTGGTTGTGCGATTGTCAATCATTGCCACCTGCTTGCTGGTGATTGTGATCACGGAGCAGACATGTAAGTCTAGGTAGACCTGCCATGTATTGTACACATATATAGGGCGACATGTATGATCTATGGCGGTAGATGGCAATTTTTATGCGCATTAGAATAGTCTAGAATGTGCCTGATTTATGAACCTGCTCTACTGCTTGTCATAAATCAGACACATTCTAGCGCAGAAATGACATTTCTGGCTCAGGTAAACCACTTTGAAAGTGGTTTACATGTTCCAGCAGTAACATGCCTGGAATTGCTGTAGCGCAGCTATAAATCTATAGCTTTGTATGGTTATAGTGCGCCCCGCCTCCTCCCGAAATCAGGCACATTGCAAAGTTCCACGGGCGCTCTGTAATGCGCCTGATACTGGCGTACAGGCGATTTAAAACTATAGCAAACGGGGCTGCGCTAGGTGTCGGGCTGAAAACACGCCCATAGTGCATAGTATTTTATTGTGCTGGAATAGAAAGACATGCAGAACTAAACTGTGAAAGCTAGAATGTTTTTATTCAGCTTTTATAGAAATGTTCAAATTGTCGCCTCCACTGTTAAATAAATGTCTAAAACCCAACAATCTACTTCAGCATATATCGTGTCTGTCAGTTCCCCACCGTGTAAAATAGGTGATTACTGGGCCACACTTTACTCTTGTTCAATTATTTATGGGCATTTGTATTTACAATTGGAAACATTTAATATTGTAACAGATAATCTGGGAAAATCTCTTATATTACCATCTAATTACAGTAACAGGCACAACTGAAAATGTATAACACTACAGCATTAATCTTGTCTAACAGCTCCTGATATCAGCTTGCAAAGTTCAATACCTAACATGAAGGCAAGTGATGAAAGATAATAAAGCGTCATTACCATTAGTAGAATTTGGGAAATTAGTAATATTTGACAACAGCTGCCTGCTGGCTACAGCGCATTTCTAGATAACTTTTAGGCCTCGTTCACACGGCTTATTCTGCCGCGTATTGGCGCCGTACTGCGTGCCGGATTTGCGCTTCAGTACGGCGCCAATCCGCGGCAGCAATTATGGTAATCCACTGCTGTCATTGAGAACAGTGGAATCCGTCGCTCCTTCCCGCTCGGCAAATCCGCCGCGGGGGGAGAAAGTGACATGCACATTATTTACGGCGCGGACGCGCCGTAAACAATGCATTGTCTATGGGGCTGGGAGCGGCGCCCCCGCCGCGCTCCGGCCCCGCCCCCCGCCCCGCGCCCCTTATTCACGGCGGATTTGTGCGCTCAATACGGCGCACAAATCCGTCGGGAATAGGCCGTGTGAACACGGCCTTATAAGGCACTAATAAAACACTATGGGCCTAATGTATAAAAACTCTCAAGCAGTAAAGCTGTCTTTGTTGCTTTCATTTCATACAGGGCTCTGGAAAAATAATAGGTGAGCTCTGATTATTTGCTACGGGCAACAGAGACAGTCTTAGGGTATGTTCACACAGCTGATTTGAAAGGTGATTTTTTAGCATCCGAATCAGGTTCAAATAGTTGTCTGAAAAAACCTTCATGTGCAGCAGATTTCATATGAAGATTTGACGAGGACCTGAGATTTTTTCCCATGTGGTTTTCAATGTGATTTTCAGTGCTGTTTTCTTTCTGAAAAACCTATACAAATGCCCATAGGAAACAATGGGGAGTTTCAAAAGGTTTTGAAGCTCGCCATTGATTCCTATGGGCATTTTATAGGTATAAAATGCCTCAAGAATATTGTTGATCGAACTGTTCTAGAAAAGTTAAGTTCGAATAGAACTTCTCGAATTTTTAGAACTTGAATCGAACATTTTACCATTCGTTTGAGTAAAGTTCTAGTTCTAGTTCGACACGCCATTTTCAGTTTAGTTTTCAGCGGCTTTCTGCAATTTTTGGCGGCCATCTAATCACCTTTCTGCACTTTAGGTGGCCATCCAATCAGTGTAGAGCACAGACAAGTGTCAAAAACATCATCACTGAGGTGTAGGGCTCTCGTTGGCTGCTAAAATTACATGACTATGTTATATATATGTTTCACCACATTGCCTTGTGAACATCTTTTTCGGCTCACTCTCTGTACTGTACAGACTGCTATTAGTTAGATAACATTTTTCTCTCCATAGACATCAATAGTTAGCTCCAATAACGCCTAACTGTCATATATGTGGATATATATATTATACAGAGTGCTTGGATTTGCTGAATCATACTCAGTGCCCAAAAGTTCAGTTTTTGCAGTTTTGGGGGTTCAATAATTGTATAACACACCGTCTCCAAATCTCCTATGTGTCAAATAGGCTTTTTGGCCCCCCTTAGGATGCAGGGCCCCGCAGCAGCTGCTACCGCTGTACCTCCTATAGCTTCGCCCCTGCTTGCAAGCTGTCCTCATCTTTTCAGTTAGCCATTGAAAGGAATGAAGTATTTTAGCCTCTCAACTTTTTTCTGTCACTCTTAGAGCCAAATTTTCTTCACTAAGTTGTTCCACGTATCCAGTTTACTGTTATTGATGTTAGTTCCAGCTTCTCCTCCCCTGTATAGATATAAAAATTAACCAGAACATCTTCTCCCATAGACTTTAATGGGGTTCAAAGTTCTAGTTCACAAAAGTTCGAGATTCTAATCAAACTAGAACTTTTTACTGTTCGCTCAACACTACTCAAGAATTGACACATCACTACTTTTTCAGATGCAGAAATAGCACTGAAACAGCTCTGGAAACATGCATCGAAACCTTGTCATGTGTGAACTATGTTGTGGTTTTCTATAGGAACCAATAAAAATGAACTGGGGCATTTAGGAGACTTTTTTGATGCTGTTTCTGGCACAGAAACGCTCCAAAAACAGCATAAAAATTAGCCGTGTGAACATACCCTAACTGCTAGACAGGGTTCATACAAATACTACATCTTCACACGGGAATGACAAAATATTGGTCGGATTATCCAACTGGTATTTTGTAATTTTTTTCTGCCTTGCTCAGTTATTTTTTGCAATGTTTCAAAAAACGACCAGCAAATAAACCGAGCAGAAAAAAAGATGTTCTGTGGAGACAACAGAACGTTTTTGCTATACAAGTCTATGAGACCTCTTTTCAATTGTTTTTTCAGCGGTTTTATAAAATGAAAAAAACAGACATTTTGGTGTGCAATGGAGACATAGCGTTATAGTTCATTACACTCTTCAGTTTCACAAAGCTGGTACAGCATGGATGTAGGTACAAACAATAACAATAACTTTATCTCTTTATCATATTTCTCATGTATATGCTTCAGGAGCAGGGCACTTCCCATCTCCTACTTAGCTGATCTCTTCTCTTCACAGCTACCATGATTACCCCAACTCCCATCTGCAACTGGGTCCTCTCCTTCAGTTACTCTGCTGTGGTTTACTTTCCCCAACCATCATGGCCCGAGTTTCCCTATGGCCCTACCACCAAAAGGCCCGTAGCACGTTACAATTCTTTTCACACTTCTGTCTCACTCCCTCTGTTCATTTCAATCAGAGTTCCAAGAACAGCCAAGAAGGTGTACTCGGACCTATAGTACATTCATGGCATACACTATCCATATGTTTGAGAACTTGGTGATCAAAGGCAGCTCTTCATAGACTTCCAAAAAATAAACATTGGTTGCAAGTTTGAAATATCAGATTGTTTTTTTTTAAACTATGGTTGTAAGAAAAATTAAATGAGCCCTTTGGAATTACCTGGATTATTTGCATTGATTATTAATAAAATTATCTAATTATTATTACATTTATAAACAACTTAAGTAAGTTAATAACACATAATAAGGTGTAGTGTTCATATCTTTTATTGAGCACACAAAGTAAACATCCACAGTGAAGGGAGAGAAATTGATTTTAGCAGCACCAGATATTTTGTATAGGTGCAAATAAGATTCACAATGTTGAAAAAGAATTTCAAATTATTCCTTCCTGCAAATGTGTTTCAGTTCATCAATATTTCTGGGATGGCTTGAATTCAGAGCCCTCTTTAGAAACACTGAAATAGGATCTCCTCAAATGTGGAATCACATCCCAGAGTCACAACTCCTGGGGTATTTGTGAACCTAAGGCTTCAGATCTACTAAGCCTATATGGCTTTAATTGAGAGGCTTGGCTGCCTACAAGTGGCCATTGGACCTTCCCATGTATATCCAAAGCAAAATCTCCTGTGTGGCCACTGATAGGAACAGATACTACACTTGATCTTAGCCAAATGGCTAAGAGGTAATTGGGGTTCTGGCTGGCAGTAATGTCTCTGATGTGGTTCTAAGGGAAAAATACTTTTTCTTGTGAACAGTGCCAATATTTGGTCTCAAAACATGGCAACACAAAGCAAATCAAAAGAAGTAATTTATGTATTTTGTAGAATTAGTAATAGAACAAAAATGATAAAAATTTGGGGACACATGTATGAAAACTATCTTGGTCTAAGACTTTTCCTGTTGCCCATAGCAACCAATCAGAGCGCCCCTTCCATTTCATAGAGTGCTCTGTAAAAAGGCTCTGCAGTCTGTATATTACCCCCATACAGTGACTATATAATGGTAGATACCAGTGCACACAGACTCTGCAGACTATATATTACCACCATATAGTGGTAGATACCAGTGTACACAGGCTCTGCAGACATACTGTATAAGTGATTATAGTGCAGTTAAATCTTGCAAATCACAGGTGACGTTTCTCTGAGTTGTTCATTTCCCTTTTCCTATGCATCCTGTCCAGATCCCCATGATGATTTCTCCCATCCACCAGATTTGGACATAAATATCTTAGAATTCTCACTTTTCTAGCACCTCCATCACTCTCCTCCACCTCTGTACGAACTTTTCACAGGTGGGAGAGCAGGTACAGACTATAGCTTAGAGGCACAGTCTCTCCAGGTAAGTAGTTAGTAGTATATAGGGCGCCAGCTAGGTAGGTAGTAGTGGAAGTTCTGCCCCTGTACAGAGGATTAGAATAGCTGGACAAAACATGACATATCAGCATGTTGTATATGCTACAATGGTAAAATTGCAATAATTTCCATTTGTTATAGTTACAAACCTGATATATATAATGTGTAATTCTCTAATGATATTGCTGATGAAATTACACATTTCCAAAGTGTTAAAACAAACAGTCTAATAAAATTATTTGAAATATAGCACAGAAAATCTTATAACATCCTTTTCTTTTACTGAAATTGATTTTGAAAAATAGCTTCATACATGGGCGGAACTATAGCCATAGTAGCTGCTTTGGGGCCCAGAGGCTAAAGGGGCCCACTCAGGTCCAACAACATTACATATTAATGTAGAGTGAAACAAACTGGTGACTTTCTGCTATCTAGCAGAACTTTGTGGATTCTTTAATATATTTGGTGCTAATATTTATACATTTATTTATTACTTTTATGTTGTTGTTTTAGTTCCCTGTTATAAGGTGGGAAGACCCATCTAATTTTGCTATTGGGCCTTATTTATTAGCTATGACAATTGCTACATAGAATGTAAATACAAGCTTTTTTGCTTTTTTTTAAGACTTCAGTCTTCTTTGAAGCTGTGAAGAATTCAATAAAAATAACTATGCAGTATAAGTAATCATCAATTAGTGTAAGAACAAATCTAAATCTAAAATACTATATATACTCTGTTCCCTTAAATTGTAATTTCAAGAAGTCACTGACAGGTGCATAGCTATAGGGGTACATAGGTAGGAGTCACTATGGGCTCTAGGACTTGAGGAGGCCCAAAGACCCTATACCACATAAAAAGACACCAGTATTAGAAATGGCATATGGAAGATGGGAGCCCATTCACACATTTTGCACTGGGACCCCAGAGCTTTACATTACGCCTCTGGTCATTGCTCACATAGATTGGTAGTCATTTGTCTCTTTGGAAGCTGTACCTCATTACAATATTGACAAGGCACAGAATTGTTATTCAACCTTGTTCTCTGTAACGCCAATTATGAAACATTATCAACTCCCTTGGGTCCCGAAGTCTTAGCCACAGTATTCAACTATGAAATATAAAAAAAAATCAAGAAAAGAAACTCCACAAAATTAAAATTTCAGCTTTTGGCTTCACACTTTTTTCCCTTAGGGCATTTATTAATCAATAGGTAAAATTGTAGGATAAAGAAATAAACTGTAATGGACTCTAACTATTGTGACAGACTAGCTACATGTAGTTGCCTGTTGCTGCCACTAGGTGGAGATATACCAGAGTGGTATATGCGACATGCCACCAAGGATACGTGGCCTTGGTGGAATTAGAGCCGGGCATATGTATTGTCAGCCACACTAAGTGGTTGGCAACTATATAGGGTTCGTTTGGCTTTTCAGCCGTTCCTGGGTTGGCTCTTATTGGGAGTAGACAATGCGTTGGGTGGGCGTCTACTCCCCATGTTCCAGGCCACATTTGGATAGGGCTCGGGAGTCCTATAAAAAGCCGGGTCTTTCAGGTGTACAGGGGGGCGTGGTCTGCGACCTGGGAGTAGGGAGCAGAGGAGCTGGAGAGAGGCTCTTGCCCCCACAGAGACTTGGAGAGAAGTCTGACCCCAGTGTGGGGAAAGTGTGTATGGTGCTCGGCGATAGGCCGAGGCCATTGGTAGAGAGGGTGTTCTACATTATGTGTATTTAGTGGCCAGACGGCCTGAGGTTTTGTTTTGTTTTGTTATCCTGTGCCTTAATAAAGCTGGTTAAGGCCAGAGTTAAACCGAACCCTGCTGTCAGTGTGCCAATCCGTTTTACCCAAGCGGCGATCCGGGAGCTAAAGAACCCCCAGGACGGGCCAGGAGGGCGTCCAGACGAGAGCGGATCGTCACATATGGTGGAGGAAGCGGGCATAATTGGCACGGACTGAGCAGAGTTGGCACAGGTGAAGTTGTGCTACACAGAAAATTTAAAGGGCCGGAGGCATAACTGTGAAGCAGTGCTGCTGAAAGAGACTGTGGTTTGCTGCCAGAGTTGTGTTTTCCCCACTGACCATGGAGGACATTTTTGAGCTGGTGCGTCGTATGACCACCCAGCCGGCAGTGCCACAGCACCATGACCGACCAAAGCCAGGCCGGCCTTCCAAAGCCAAGCGGAGCAACAGATCTCAACAGCCGAGAACTGCCACTGTCCAGCAGGAGTAGCTGTGCTGGGTGAGCCATAGAGCGAGATGTGCTCCTGAGGGTCCTGTGATCTGGAGGGCAGAGGACACACTGCCACGGATGCATTGGCTGCGGGTGGATGGTCTCCCACTGTGGGTAGACATGGATTGTCACCAGGATGTCTCTAAAGTACACCCGGACATCGTACCCAGTGTGAGGACCAGACCAGACTCCGGTAAGACCGTTCCAATGCATTTTGAGACTTGTTGTGGGACTGTTGTCCATTTACTAGAGGTTTGTGAAAACCTACAGTCCGGCTGTCTACTTGACAGAGACTTCCCCCATTTTGAGCACTTGTGGGCAACCGCCAGGGTGTCGGGCAGAGGAAGTGACTGTTCCTGGGAAGTGCCCCCTGAGGAGTATGCGGTGCCGCTACCTGAGACTGACACCAATTATTTTGGACTGGAAGAATCTAATGAACTCTGTGTTCAGGACGTATGCCTAACATTACCTGCTGTGTTGCCTGTGGGGGAGGGTAACACCTCGGCTACTTCCAGTGTGATAAATGCTGCGTCTATTGAAAATGCTAATAATGGGTTAAACCGAAGGGTAAACCATAGCTATGCCACACAGCCTGAGTAGGGGGATGTTAGTTGGGGCACAAGGTCAGCTCCAAGTAGTGTGTCCCTGTATTAACAAGCGGCTAGAGGTGCTGTAGCAGAGAGCAGCTCAGGTCTGCCTCTAGAGGTCATGGCTGTCAGGGCTAGGTGTGCAGTGAAAGCAGAGTGTGAATTAGCTCTTGAAGAAATGCCAGCCCCAGTTATAGAGCAGGCGAGCTCAAGGGTGCCCCTAGAGGTCATGTTGAGTCTATAGCAGAGAGTGTATGTCCTGGGGTGCATGACAAACTGGAGACATGGGTCAACACTACAGTCTCAGGAGGAGTTAATGTGGTTGCCCCTAGCAACAAGGTATCTCCTGCACCTTCGTCTGTAAAAACGTATGAGTGTGCGGGCCCTGAAGTTCTGTGTGAAGTGTCTGGAGTCCAGCTGGTGAGTGTGTCTGCCAGTGACCCCAGCGCGCTGTGTGGACCTGATTGTAGCCTGCAAGTCGCAGGTAATGCGGGCCCAGGGATTGATAGCCACCAGTTCTGTGTGACTGCTGATGGTCCAAAAGAGGAGCTTTCCTGCTTCATTGTGCAGCCTGGAAGGGAACTGGAGAATCCTGGGAATGATTCCTCTCCTACAATGTGTGAGGAGACTAGTTTAATGAGGGTGTGTCCAGACTCTGGTGAGATGTATGCCTGCATAAATGAGACCTCAGACACCTGTGTAGAGAAAATGTATGATGAGATCTGTAGTACTACGGATTTCACTTGCTCCAATGGTTGCTGTGTTGCCAGTAGCTTTTTCTGCCATGGTCACAAAGACTGCAGTGATGGAAGAAGTGAGCTGCTAGACCCCACAGAGCTGGGTGTAGGCTTGAACCCTAGTGAGAGGCAGGTGAGTGGGTTTAAATCCCCAGATGGTAAAGAAGTGCCTGGTTCTGAGGCAGTTGATAAATTTTCCTTACAGGTGAAGGAGAAACATATTAACAGTATCTCAGATGTATTATGTCCTGTGGTTTGGGGCGAACAGCCGATGGATGCCATTTGTAGCAAGATGTCCGCTGAACCTATGGAGGGTAAAAAGGTCACTGAATTGCCCAATGTGAACACGACCAGAGTGGTGTATGAGGGGGAGAACTATAAAGATAGAAGTCGGGTGGTTATTACTGATGTCCCAGTTATAAACGTGTCTGCCATTACCTCCAGCTCATTGTGTGAATTTGATGTGGAGCAAGATATAGGAGTATCCCAGGTAGAAGCTGAGAATTCTCCCTTAGAGATGGGTATAGGGGATGTGAGGGAAACATCTCCACCCATTGATACAGAGTGTCTGCTGCTAGAAAGCGCCAGTGAGAAGTGTGCACAGAGGAAGATATCCTCTGTCACTGGTGAGGTGCCAGGTAATGTCATAATGGCGGACAAAGTGTCTATAGAGGTTGCCAATGGTGACGCTGAAACCATTAGCATGCCTGATTGTGGTGAGGTTTGTATTGCAAAATATGCATTGTTTGTGGCCTGTATAGTGATATGTAAGCCTGCACAGAGGGTCACCACAAGTCAAACACCTGTTAGGGGCTGTAAAGCTCAGGTGAGCACCAGGGAGCCCCGTAATCGTGCAAGGGTAATGCATGAAAGGGAGGGTACAGACCTTGAAGGTGGTCTTCCCACTGCTGTAAGTCATATGTATAGAGGGACAATCGAGTCTGCAGACACTAGAAACCCACCAGGTAAGGAGGCTGAGGTCATCGGCAGGGCTTTCCTTGATGTTGCAATTGTCTGTAATAACCCTGGGACCACTGACCTACAGGTTAAGGGTGGCACAGAGGTACATTGTGCCACAGGCGGTCCTACTGCAGTGGAGGTTACCATCACTGAGGAGGTCAGGGAGGTAGACCAGATACCCCCTGGTAGGAACCAAGTGACAGCTAGGAGCCAAGAGGCGGAGCTTCAGGGTTCAGAGAAATTTGAGGCTGTATCTGATCCTGCAGACCAAGAGGCAGTAGGTTTAAGCTAAGGTGCATCCCTTGAGGCCAAGGTGGATAGCAACCCTGAGAGGTAGGGCCGCCATACAGGGGGTACAACCGGTACTCCCATATGGGGCCCGGTGGAATAAGGGGGCCCGCGGCAAGCCTGCCGGGCGCCGGCCCCTACTGCTGACGTAGGCGGCGCGGTGACGTCACTTCCCCCACGCCGCCTATGCAGGGCGGCAGGAGCTGACGGCAGCTCGGAGCGGCAGGACCGAGGCTCAGGTAAGTGATTGATTTGTTTTTTTTTTAATATACTAGCGGGCACTGCTGCCTATCTCTAAAGGGGGTCCCTGGCGCTGCCTATCACTAAAGGGGGCCCTGACTGCCTATCACTAAAGGGGGCCCTGACTGCCTATCACTAAAGGGGGTCCCTGGCGCTGCCTATCACTAAAGGGGGTCCCTGGCGCTGCTTATCACTAAAGGGGGTCCCTGGCGCTGCCAATAACTAAAGGGGGTCCCTGGCGCTGCCTATCACTAAAGGGGTCCCTGGCGTTGCCTATCACTAAAGGGGGTCCCTGGCGCAGCTATCACTAAAGGGGGTCCCTGGCGCTGCCTATCACTAAAGGGGGGCCTGATGCTATCCTAAGGGGTCCCTGCGCTGCCTATCACTAAAGGGGGCCCTGCTGCCTATCACTAAAGGGGGTCCCTGGCGCTGCCTATCACTAAAGGGGGCCCTGACTGCCTATAAATAAAGGGGGTCCCTGGCACTGCCTATCTCTAAAGGGGGTCCCTGGCCTGCCTATCACTAAAGGGGGTCCCTGGCGCTGCCTATCACTAAAGGGGCTCCCTGGCGTGATATCACTAAGGGGGCCCTGACTGCCTATCACTAAAGGGGGCCCTGGACTGCCTATCCTAAAGGGGGGTCCTGGCGCCCCTTATAAGGGGTCCTGACTGCCTATACTAAAGGGGGTCCCTGGCGCTGCCTATCACTAAAGGTGGTCCCTGGCGCTGCCTATCACTAAAGGGGGCCCTGACTTCCTATCACTAAAGGGGGCCCTGATGCCTATTATTTAAAGGGGGTTCCCTGGCGCTGCCTATCAATAATGGGGGGCCCTGACTGCCTATCACTAAAGGGGTCCCTGGCGCTGCCTATCTCTAAAGGGGGTCCCTGGCGCGGCCTATCTCTAAAGGGGGCCCCCCTGGCGGCTGCCCTATAACTAAAGGGGGCCCTGGCTTGCCTAAACCCATCTAAAGAGGGCACTGCCGCTACCTAACCTTAAAGGAGGGCCCGGGACTCTACCACCTCTAAGGAGGGCCCTGACTCAAACCTAACTCTAAAGGAGGGCCCTGACTCTAACCTAACCTCTAAAGGAGGGCCCTGACTTACTAACCTCTAAAGGGGGGGCCCTGACTCTACCTAACCTCTAAAGGAGGGCCCTGACTTACCTAACCTCTAAAGGAGGGCCCTAACTCTACCTAACCTCTAAAGGAGGGTCCTGACTCTCACCTAACCTCTAAAGGAGGGCCCTGACTCTCCCTTTAACCTCTAAAAGGGAGGGCCCTGACTCCCCTAACCTCTAAAGGAGGTCCCAGCCTCCACCTAACCTCTAAAGGAGGGCCCTGACTCCACCTAACCCCCTAAAGGAGGGCCCTGACCGCTACAAACTAAAGGGGACTCATGACTAGGTACCCACCAACCTACCTGGGGCGGGCCCCTACCAACTTATCCAGCGGGGTGTCTACCTACCTAAATAGGGCCAAATTTTAATTACCAGGACCTTTCCCATTTGCCTACCTTTCCTGGTAATATAATTGTTAGGGGAGCAGCCCATAGCTGTAGCATTATCTCCGGGGGGTTAGTCTTTTACTCCCCACCCTCCCCAACCCCTTAAGGATACTAGGCCTCTAAGTTTTTGGCTTGTACCGCTCTCCCACCCCTGGGAAGTTTGGGACAGAGGTGGGAATAGGTAAAGAAATGCTTGGAAAATTGAGGATTCTAAGATATTTGGTGTGTAATTTCTGCAGGATGAGTGGTTGGCCGGGACAAGTCCTCATGGCGGCGTGGAACGGATGCAAGAAGAGAAGAGAAAAAGAACAACTCATGAGAGAAGAGAACGGACTCCTCAGATAGGACATTTTCCCCGGTGAGTTCCTGATTTCGGGGGTTTTTTTGCTTCTAAATTGGATCAGTGCTGTATTCACTGTAATGTGATGTGGACCTGAGCTGGTGTTGACCTCTATGTGGTCTCTATGTGGCGGTGTTGTAGGTTATACCTGAGCTGATGTTAGGAGGTACACTTACTTTCTTGCTGGGTTTTTTATTTTTAGAAGGTGGTGAGGAGCGTGACCAAGGGAAACAGGGAGGGGGATTTTGTATGTGGGTTTGGGGGGGGTAATTGTATGCAGGTGGAGGGGGATATTGTATGAAAGGGGGAGGGGGATATTGGTATGCGGGTGGTGGGGGTTTTTGTATGCGGGTGGAGGGGGATATTGTATGGGGTGGGAGGGGGATATTGTATGCGGGTGGAGGGGGGGGTTTTGTATGGGGTGGGGGGGATATTGTATGCGGGTGAGGGGATTTGTTGCGGGTGGAGGGGGATATTGTATGTGGGTGGAGGGGGTTTTTGTATGTGGGTGGTGGGGATATTTTATGTGGGTGGAGGGGGATATTGGGATGTGGGTGGAGGGGGGATATTGGATGTGGTTGGAGGGGGATATGGATGGAGCTATTTAGCCCTGTGTCTTGAGATTGTGAGACAGACAAAATATGTGACTCACTGGCTTTTGTACTACACAATACAGTTCTTGTTTGCACACGGTAGTGTGTGGTAAAATGGGCGCATTTTTTGTCCTAGAGGCGTTTTGCTGGGGGCGGGGCGATTGGGTTTCTGGGGGCGGGGTTTACGGGGGGGGGGGCCCAGGTGCTTCAGCTGTATGGGGCCCTGAAATTTCTGTTGGCGGCCCTGCTGAGAGGTGTGCTGTCATTACTGCTTCCTGTGCTGCTACTGTGGTTGCAGGGACTAACCAGGGGCCTGTTGCTTATAGGAGACCCGAATTAGTGAAGACACTGCCCAGTGGGCCCAATGCCAAGGTAACCGGTGTATGGGAGAAGGCTATAATGCAGGATAGTGCTGGTGTTGGAGTTATCAGTAGTACCCCTGTGAATATCAGCATGCAGGCGGAAGCTGGTGACATCCTTGCAGTAGAGCGTACATACGTCAGGCCATCTGTAGTAAGTGGCAGTAAACTGTCTGTTGCCGATTATGAGGTGAGCGCATGGTATGAGCCCACGGCTGAGCTGTGTTTGGACAATATAGTCTCTTCCCCTGATGATGTAGAGGGAGTGTTGCCCGTAGCAACAGGTGCTAAGGAGGAAAAGATAGATAGGGAATGTATGGGTGACTCTGATGCTGTCCAGCAGAAATCAGGCTATATGTCCCTGGTGTTATGGAACAGATGCGAGAAAAGGGATTTCCCGGAGAAAAGTGACGTGCTTCCCCAGAGAAACCAAGTGCAACATAAGCTGGGTGAGACGGATTCCCTCTGTAAGAGCTTTGACCCTGGAGGAAAGTTGTGCAAGGTCAAAAAGACCTACGGCCTTTATCAGAGGGGGAGGGTATGTGACAGACTGGCTACATGTAGTTGCCTGTTGCTGTCACTAGGTGGAGATCTACCAGAGTGGTATATGCGACATGCCACCAAGGATGCGTGGCCTTGGTGGAATAAGAGCCGGGCATATGTATTGTCAGCCACACTAAGTGGTTGCTAACTATATAGGATTAGTTTGGCTTTTCAGCCGTTCCTGGGTTGGCTCTTATTGGGAGTAGACAATGCGTTGGGTGGACGTCTACTCCCCATGTTCCAGGCCACATTTTGGATAGGGCTCGGGAGTCCTATAAAAAGCCGGGTCTTTCAGGTGTACAGGGGGGCGTGGTCTGCGACCTGGGAGTAGGGAGCAGAGGAGCTGGAGAGAGGCTCTTGCCCCCACCGATACTTGGAGAGAAGTCTGACCCCAGTGTGGGGAAAGTGTGTATGGTGCTCGGTGATAGGCCAAGGCCATTGGTAGAGAGGGTATTTAGTGGCCAGACGGCCTGAGGTTTTGTTTTGTTATCCTGTGCCTTAATAAAGCTGGTTACGGCCAGAGTTAAACCGAACCCTGCTGTCAGTGTGCCAATCCGTTTTACCCAAGCGGCGATCCGGGAGCTAAAGAACCCCCAGGACGGGCCCGGAGGGCGTCCAGATGACAGCGGCTCGTCACACTATTTTGTCCATAGTTGAGGTTTTCTGCAAACTCTCCCAACCCAAAAGTTACATTTACCTTACAGTAGTCTTTACGGAGTTCTTC
>JAODAL010041570.1:0-35742 GCA_025379985.1 Phyllomedusa bahiana | reverse complement strand
ATTAAACAATGTGGCGTGCATATGTTTGCAGCCCCCTGTACTTTCCATTGTGACTAACTGTCTTTAGAAGTCACCCAATAAGTGTATGTAATTTATTCTCTGTATAACTTAGTCTGCTTTGTGAAGGCCTCAGAGGTTTTTTAGAAAACATTACAGAACAAATCACATTAAAAACCCAAAGGGGAACACACCAACATGTTCTGTCCCCACATGGGGCGAAGAAGTGTAACGGTGGGGGGGTAGTGAGGGAGACTATCCAACCTTGACCAGAATGTGGAGCAACAGACCAGAGCAAACAAGCTTCCTAATTTAGATGCAATAACACGGTATGTAAAACAAAACTTGGTTTATTAACCTTGGAACAGCAAGATCACTGATACGTACTGGGTTCCCTTTAGAGTATAAACCCTTTGGGTGCATATGATGTGTTTGGTCCTGCTGCAGTTTGCTGCGTTGGCTTTGCTGCGCTGTGCTGCACTCCCTGTGGTCAAAATTTGATGCTTCGCTAGCGCAACACATTTTTGCCCCAGTCAAGAAAGATAGAAAATGCAAAAGGCAGAAAGGGAAATAACTAGCACGGGGCCAAAACACCCCCCTTTAAAAACCCTTTATGAACAAAGACAGGGGGAGCAAAAGAACATTTCGGGTCAGCGGGGCAGTCAGAAACAATATGGAAAATAAAGAACTGAATACAAATATATAATGAGGGGAAACAGCACACTCCCATCTGAAATTCCCATAGGGGGGTTTCACTATAAACTAAGGTCTATAAGATTAGCCCCCGGGCCCGTAAAAAAACATGTTAAATGCAATATAAAAAACTAAGATATCCGTTTTCAACTTAGGAAAATTGAATAAAATTCGTAATGTTTTATCCTCCAGGAACATCTCAAAGAGTAGTATCAAAGGTTCGTTGATTGGCTTTGCAAAGTTTTTGGGTCCACTCCTGGAAATCTTCAACCCACCCCTTCCGGGTCTTGCCCCTTTGCTAGGAAGAAAATTTTTTTCTATCCCAACCCAGGGCAATCTTTGGTTTGTTGTTCCTTCACAACAAGGTCTCTTTTTTAGAAATTGGTTGAGGGGGTTTCCCTTTTTTTTTCTTCAGTAAAAAACGCTGGGTGGAAGGAGTGCATTGGAAAACCCCAGGAAGTGGTGATGTGGACACTAGCTGGAGGGCAAATATTTTTTCATCTCCTTTGTTAAATTCCTGGTCCCAAATGATGATAGGGGACCTGATGGATTAAAGACAGGCTTTGGCGGGTGTGCTAATCCAAAAAGTTCCTTTCTTTCATTTATTCCCTGGGGCTCCAGCCGGTGAGAGCAAACTTTGACTTGTTCTCCTACCTTTGGGATTCCCTTAAGGGCACCTAGGGACCTCCTGAATTTGAGATGATTGGGGGGTTTTGTGCCTTAATACAAGCATAGCGTTCCTTTTGAAATTTTTCCTCCCTAATGGGTGGCCCTCAGGGAGCTCATCTGACGGAGTGCAGGATGGTAGGAGGGAAACCCGGTGAAATGTCAGTGATCACCGCTAAAAATCGCTGCTGTATGATTTCTAGCTCCTTTTTTGGGTAGTTTTTTCTGCCGACAACTCAAGTCTGGCCGGTTCTGCTTCCTAAATTTCTTGCTTTTGTGCAAACATTTCAGCTTGAGTGGTTGAAAGGGAAACCCCAAAACCTGGACTTGACACAATGCGGGGGGTGGCCCCAAAGAAATTGGGGGTTTCTCAGTGGGGGGCCCCATGGCGATGTGAGGGGCTTTTTGTGGTGAAACAGTGGGGGTTTGGGTGAGACATCTCTCTTTTAATGAAAGGGGGAAAGTACCCAATTTTTTGTAGCAGGTTTTGCTTCCCCCTCTGGCTCAAGAAGTTATGGAGGTAAATATGTGAGCCCCAAATTGGGTTCCGGGGGTTTGCACCACAACACGAAAATTTTTTCTTTCCCGACCCGATAAACTGGGGGTTGGTACTGCCAGGGTTTTGGGGCCGGGTTGGAACAGCCATTGTTGTTTTTTCCCAAAAAATTTGGGCAATGAATCAAAAAGTGCTGGAAAACATATGTTTATGCTCTTCAGGGGCATTTGACCCAAAGGCCCCTCCAGCAAAGGAGTTTTTTTGGAGATTTTTTCCTTCCCGGAAAGACCCCGTTTCTGGCTTTCTTAAATTTTCATTGGGGAAATTTCGTTTGGTCCCTTTTGGGGAAGAGCATTTATTTTCTTGCCAAACGAAGTCATCTTTGATAAAAAAAGTGCTGAGGGTTTTATTTTCTTTTTTCTAAATTCTGGGGCGTAAAAAGACTTTGGTTTGGCTCTGATAAAGGTTGGAGATAGCTGGGAAGGGTTTCCTTGTAAAGACTGAAAGATGAGTCTTGGGAAAAAAGGGAAATTTTTAAGCCCCCAATGCCCCTATCCAGCACTCCCGTTCTTTTTTAAGGGTTTGGACCCCGGTTTCTGCATGGTTGGTTTCCGGAATATTCTCTCCAAAAAATGTGACAACATGTTTCCCCATTTCAGGTTTGTTTGTTTTAGGGGCTTTTTTGGATTTTACTTAAAAAAGCGGGGAAAGGGAAATTTGGGGAAAAAACCCAGTAAAAAATTTCGGTTTCATCCTTAGAGAACTCACTGTCCTTTTATTTTTGCCCCAAATTTTTCTGTTTCTTTTCTACTGAAAAAGGTACTTTATCGTGGTTTTTTGTTGTGAGAAAAAACTTGATCTTCCCAAAATTTTCAGCAAAAAAGGGGGGGGGGAATGATTCGGGCAGCTGTATGAGGTTTTTGGGAGCTTCCCCACCCCTCTTGTGTAAGGGCAGGGCTTGATTTTAAGATGTGCGTCCGTCCCTTGCCCCGTAAGTCTTAAAGGAGTTTTCCCCTGGTTGATCAAAAGCATACATTTCCTATAAAAAACCCCTTTCCAAATTTCTAGTCTTTTGGGGGGTACGGGGCATAGCCGGGGAACCCGTTACACTTTTTTACGAAACCCTTGGTCCCCTTTAATTTTTGTCTTGTTTTGCAGGAAGTAGAATTTCCTCGGCGCCCCATATCCAAAGGTGGGATAAACGCTGGCTGGTCCTTAGGTGGGGTTTGGGGGTTGGGAAATGCAGCTTCTGGGGTGGGAAATCTCACCCTGTGATCGGGTATAGGGTTGCTTCGAGGGATTTGTAGGAAGGGGTATTCTGTACCCCCTTTGGAAAAGGAGAAGCGAGGGAATCCCTGGCTCTTCTGCCACAAGTCTCAATTCCCGAGCAGGTTTTTAAAGGGTTTTGGGTTTTTGTGGGCCCTTTTTGACCCCAAAGGTTTCAAAAAACCAAAAGGTTTCCCAGTAAGGAGGGTTGCTTTTGGGTTCAATAAACCATCTTTTTTACGGTTTTTTTCCCGGGTTTTTCTTTGGGGAAACCATAACTTTTTTTTTTTTTTTGGGGGGGTTTTTTTTTTTTTTTTTTTTTATTTTTTTTTAAAAAAAAAATTTTAATTTCGGGCAAAATTATTTGTCCCTTTTGGCTTTTCCACAAAACCGCCGAGCATGGAAAAAAACATTGGGGCAGTTTTAAAGCGTGTTTTTCGGGCCCCCCACCAGGGCTTGTAGCGGGAATACTGGTCACTGCAGTGGATAAATCGCTGGTGATGGGGGGGGGTCCCATACTGGCCATGTTGTCGCGGTTTACACTCCTCAATTTAAATGGGCAGATTTACAGCCCTTTAGCCATGTGCCCCAAAAAGAAGGGGCAACATCTGAAAAATACCCCTAGCCCCAGTGGGGAAATTTTCTTGCGCCCCTGTAGGGGTTTTGGGAAACCAAAAACCCTTCTTTTTGTTTAGTGAGTATTTTTTTTTTATAAGGGGGACATTAAACGACTTGAAAAGGGATTTTTCCCCCTGTGATTTTAGTATGGGTTTCCCCCATGGGTACTGCAGGGGGTTGGAGGTTAGTCTTTCAAATACCCACTGTTTTAAAAGTCTCTGTGTTTCTGTGTGACGCCCCCCACACCTTAAAGATGTTTATGTTTGAGCGTTTTTTTATCGACAAAGTTTGAAATCGGGAAAGGGGTTTTTTATGGTGTTCAAAATTTTTCAGATCAAGCGAATTAAAGGGTTAAAAATTTTGTGCATCATCTAAAAAGGGGAACGCGCCTTTTTCGCGCTTTTCATTTTGGCGGCCAGAAAACCCAAAAATACAGAATAGAGCAGGGGAGGATGTGTGTGCCCCCTAAATGGGTTTTTTTAGGGTTGCGTTTGGCGGGAAAAAAACAAAAGACCTCTTTTTAAAATAGAAAAAGCCCTTCCTGTTCCCCTTAGTTTTTCCTCTCGGGGCGTCTCTTTAGGAATGGGAAAGGGTTTGCGCTTCCCTGGGCCCAAACGCTCAGCGAAAATTAAATTTTCGCACAGAGAAACCTTACTATTAGCTGTACCCCTTCCAAAAATTTTTTAGTTTAAGATTAGAGATTTGAAGATTTTATGTACCAAACCCAAAGAGATTTTTTTAAAACCCCTTTTTAACCCGGGAAAAAAGGGCACAGCGGGGGGGAGCGGGGGGGGGGGGGGGGGGGGGCCCCAGGGGCAAAACACAGACAAGCTCTTTTAAATAAAGAACACTGGAAAAAGTTCCCAAGACTTAGGGGTGGGAAAATTGTAGGGGAAATTTATCTTTATTATAACATTTTGCTTTTAAAAATTTTTCCCGGGAAATATTGGGCAGCCAAAAATTAAAAGGGGAAAAAAAAATTCATTTTAGTAACTAAGGTCTCTTTTTTTAGGTCCCAAAAACCCCAACTTTTATTTTCAGTTTTACTTTTTCAGATGGGTTTTTTCATTTTCTTTTTTACCCATTCCCCTGTTTTGATATACCCACCTTGCAGTTAAATTAAAATTTGCAGAAATTTCTTGTATTTCAGCACAGGTTTTTTTGTTGCCAAACATACCGTTTCATACAAAAAATAAAAACGTTTTTTTTTGCTTTTGCGCACCAGTTTGTTCATTGACGCCGCACCCACGTAATTTTAAAACGCAATTTATAGCACCACAGGTAAATGGGGAAAGGTGCAAAAAATACCGTGTATTTCAAAACATAAAAATACGGTTTTTTGATTTTGCGCACCACTTTGTTCATTGACGCGGCACCCACGAAATCTTAAAACGTAATTCTATGTCACCACAGGTGATTAAAAGGTGAAAAAAATACCGTGTAAAAACAAAAAACATAACAGATACGTTTTTTGAAATTTTCCCCAGCCCAGATTTGTTGATAGACACCTTGCATTTAAATTTTTGAATCCAGCAATTTTGTTTTGATTAGAGGGATTTGAAAAATAGCTGTGTTTTGCCGTCTTTTAATAAGAATTTTCCCAAAACTTTCCAACCTTCTAAATTTTTTTTAATTTTCTAACATGGGCAAAATGCAGGGGGGTAAGCGAGCAAAGGGGGGGTTGCACATGGAGGTAAAACGATGCCAGGGATCGCATTGCAGGACCGTGGGGCTGCATCGTGGGTAGGGCCATGTAAATCTAAGTAACGAACATCGCGCCAATCTGCCCTTCAGGGGTTAAATGAACCTCATCTAGCAGTCTTCCCTCCTCGTCCCCCCCAGTCACGGCCAAAATGTCGTCACAGCATCATCAGCATCCGCCCAAACATGAAGCACCCCAAATGTCAACTGTGTCCCCCACCACTGTGGATAATCCATTGCAAAAGACCTTTTTGGCAAAATGGGTTTTGGGGTCAGAAGGCTTTAAAAGATCAAGAGGAGATTTAGTCTGCTCTGACGCCCAGTTACTGATCCATCAGGGGAGTAGAAGCCGTAATGGCAAACCCCGGGGGGGGTCGGCAACGTTTCGTGCCCCTTGCTTGAGCCCGCAGCTTTGGGCAAAAAGTCAGGACGACCAAGTCACCGGGTTTTGATGATATGCGACGACATTGGGGACCCACCCGGCTTTTCCGCAAAATTTTTGCTTGCGACGCTTCATCAGTGGACAAGGGGGAAGACGTGGGTAGTGCAATACGGTCCCGCCCAAAAAAAAGGGAGAGGGCGTTCGCGAAGTCCGTGATATGATTCCGCCAGCCACGGTCACGCAAAACCCCGTCCTCGCTTATCGCCGTCAAAAAGGCCCAGGACCCCTCAACCCGGGGTTTTCTTTGAGCAAGCCTCGTTTCCCCCAGCATGTCATGCAGCAAATGCATGGTTGAAATGGAGGGAACATTTGGCCAAAAAAGGCCGACCGACCCCGAGCCCAACCACTGTCACACCCTCGGGTCCCCGCCTCCTCCTTCCCCACCACCAAGGGTTTCCCTCAGTGCCCATGTCTCTCGAGTCATGATCGGTCAGCCTCCGCTTAGCCTCCAGAGTCGCCCGAGTACCCCCCAGCACCCCCAAAACCCCACCCAACCCCTTTCCCCTTCTGCCGTTTGAGCCCTGCCGCCGTACAGGGGCCCAGTTAGCAGCCAGCTACTTCTTCCGTTTGGGGAGCAGAAAAAACATTTTAAACCCCAAACCACCCCAAAGCCAAAAGTAAATGTCGGCTTTGCAAGGTTTTTTGGCCTTGGAAATGTTCCCTTTCCAATCGGGTGGACACAGGGGGTTCCGCCACGCTGGCCCTCTCCCCCCCCAATACCAGATGCCGAACAAGATTTCTTTCCCAGAAAAGCCGTCCCTGCCCTGGCCCCCAGGCATCAAAATTTCAAGCGGTTGTCTGCACTGGTCCGGAAAAGCCATCTCCCCACCCGACAAATGCTACTAAGCACGGCAAGGCCGTATATTCTGTGACAGCTTATGGTGAGTGGGTGGTTTCCCCTCTTGGGGGACGGTGGCTCTCAGGATCGGGCACCTCTTCAAAAACGCAGGGGGGTGCGGGGCTCTTTCCCCCAAAAGGTCCTTGTGGCATAAAGGCCAGAGACCCCGGGCCGTGTTAAAAATTAATCTGCTTGGAGACCGCCACACAAGGAAGGAGCTGTGGACGGCTTCCGAAACGAGCCCCGAGCGCTGGCTGGGTGACAAGAACCTTGTGCCGGGCAAGGTGGGGGGGGCGTTTAACGGCGAAATTGCTGGCCCCCCTTAAGGGTGGTGGGCCATCCCTTGCCGGGCACATGTCATACCCTTGTCGCCCCAAAATTTCTAAAGAGCTCCCGGGTTTGGACTCCCCTTGTGAAAAAGGCTCGAGGTCTGAGTTCGCATTTCCCCGCCTTCGCACCCTGCTTCGTCCCGCCGGGGCTCGTTGCGCGTCAGCTCGGCCTCCCCGTCCCCCGTTCATTTTTGATGTGGCAACACGCTGGAATTCCACCCCCACATGCTCCAGCGATTGGGGGGCAGCGAAATGCCATTAGCTACGAAGTGACACAGGCCTGACAAGCAGCGGTGGGACCTGGGGGTTTTAAGCCACAGAGTGGGGCAGGTGAAAGAGCTCTGCACCATCCTTGCCGTTTTGAAGAACCCACCAAATGGTCGTGCGGACGATCCCCTTGTCAGCATGAGCATTGTGGTGTCTTTAGTTCTTGAACGACGTTGGACACTCTGAAACTCAGGTCCCCCCAGCGCGGAGGAGGAGACAACACAGATGCAGACACGGACCCCTTTCTCCCCGCCCAAATCCACAAGGCCGCATTTTTTCTAAATTTTTATGGCCCATTAGGCGGGGTTCAGGTCCAGAGTAGTGCAAGGCGGCACCTCAGCTCTGGGGGTGCATCACTGGGCAAGTCAGGATGTGTTGAGCTGTGCTGGGGAAGCGGAGGGGAGGAGGGGGTTTTTCTGCCCCGAGTCCTCCCTTGGAAAGAGGTTGGCCAAATTTGAGGAGATGAGGAAGCGAGTTTGTATGCCCCTAACCGAGGTTTGGGGAAACCAAGGCTCCACCTCCCCAATGAGTTCTTGGATGCTCCATTTCCCCCCTACAGATCTCGCATTAAGGCCTCAAATGAACAACGTTCTGGGTGGGCCCCCCTCCTGGACCCGGTACAAAACAAAACTCAGCACCCAAATTTGAGAGTAAAAAAGCAGGAAAAGGAGACCTTGCGATTTTATCAAACTGGAGACTCTGTTGCGTCTGCTTTACGTTCTTCAAAGTCACGTGGAACAAGCACGACGTGAAAGGGGAGAGTGCCAATTTGCCGTAGGGGAGCAGCGGGAGCAGCAGGGAAAGGGGGCAGAAGCCAAAAGGGTGAACTCTGGAAAACTTTATTTACCACCTCACCAAGCATGCAATGCAGGCCACACATCAACACCCAAAACCGTTAAGATCATGGTGCACGACTTCTGCGTCTCAACACCAATGTTTTTTTATGGTTTCCCGGGCCCAAAAAGACTTCTGGGATCCAAAATGGCGAATGGCCCCCAGCTGGCTCGCCCCCAAGAGGTGTTGTCCTGCCAGCACAGCGTCATATCTGAGCGGACCTTCAGCACGCCGGAGGATCTTTACAAGACAAACGCACCGTCTTTTTCCCCAGATAAGTGGACGTTTGATTTCACAAGATGATTTTGGATGGGTCTCGATGATGTTGGGCCCCAAAATTTTCCGAGGGCACCGATTAGTTGTGGGGCTTTTTCACATTCCTCTCCCCAAAAAAGAAATGGTCCCCTTTAAAAACTTATTTTTAAAAAGATTTATTCTTTGCAATTTTTTAATTTCAATTCCCAACAGTTTATTTTTCTGGTTTTGCTGTGAGGGGGACTAAAGACACCAAAGGTTTCATGACAAAACCAAATTTTCCTTTTCTCACTTCATCTTTAGAATTTTTCACATTGTCAAAGGTTTTGGGGTCATGTTGCCTCCAAATTTTTTTAAAAGTGGCTGAGAATCTTTTATAAATTTTTTTGGGGGCATGTTGCTTGAATTTCAGCAATAATCACGGTCCCTTTGGGAAAGAAAAGTGGCTTTTAAGGGGGTTTCTCCTTTTTTCCCAATTTTTTAAAATGGTGAGAAGTCTATTTATAAATTTTTGGGGGCAGTTGTGTGAGATAAAGCTTTCATGGGCCCTTTTGGGAAAAGAAATGTGGCTTCTAAGTGGCTTTCTCCCCCACAAATTTTTAAAAAGTGGCGAGAAGTCATTTTTTTTTTTAAATTTTTTTGGGTCTGCGCTTTGAAATGCGCAATACTACAGGTCCCATTCTAAAAAATTTGTTTCTAATAGACATTTGTTCTTCAAAAAAGTCAAAAGTGGCTCATGGGTCATGTTTTTGAATTTTTGGGGGCATTTTTCTGTGACATGCAGCTATACTACAGGCCCCATTCTAAAAAATGTTGTTTTTAACGACATTTGTTTTCACAATTTTCCCAAAATGGTAAAAAAGTCATGCTTTGAATTTTTGGAGGCATTTGCTGTGAATTCAGCTTACTACAGGTCCTATTCTAAAAAAGTTGTTCTAACGAATTTGTTCTTCACAATGGGCAATAGTGGCTCAAGGGGGATGGTGCTGTCAAAAGAAAGGTAGGACACTGTTAATGGAAATATTTCAATATGACTTTTTTTTTGCCAAAAATCTTTAACATAGCTATCAATCCCTTTTTTGAGAAACCCATTTAATACAATTAAAAAAAGAGAAACAAAGACTGGTGGGATTCATTGATTTAAAAAATGTTTTTCTAGAATTAAAGACTAAAAACTTGCATGTACAAAATAGCTGTTAAAAAAAAATTTCCCCTGAATTGTAAAGGGGGTACAGGAAAACTTGACCGATGTAGTTATTCAGGGACAGGGGTATGGAGCCGGCAGAGAACAAAGTACAGAGACCATTTCCTCCCGCCTTTATAAAAAAGAGAAAAAGAATGCCAAGATAAAGGCGGGGTTTAACGGGAGCGTTAACCACCCCGTTTTCCAAGGGAAGCTCAATTGGTCCCACACTCATACGGAAGGGGAAACGCTACCAGGTATTGACTTGGGACTGAGGAAGGCTGGAGTTTCACACTTCCCCCTTCCCCACTCTGCTTCAGCACGACAGTTTTCGTTGCTGGCATAGGGGATTTTTTAACCTGGGGTTAAAAGATGACGGCGCCCGCCTGGGGCCCCACCGACCCACTGTAACTCCCCGGCCCCGGGGATGCTGTGGCCCCGGACAGGTATAGTCAAGTCCAGTGAAAATAAAATGGGGGGTTTTAAAACTCCTTTTTCCCCACTTTTTAAAAGTGGGGGTATGCAGGTTTGGGGGATTGTGGGCCCCGGGCAATTATAGTAAATTCCCGTGAAACTAAAATGGTGGGTTTAAAGACTCCTTTTTCCGGCACTTTTTTAAATCTGGGGGGTTTTGCAGGTTTGGGGCTCATTGGGCCCAGGACAGGTTAGTCAAAGTCCAGTGAAAAAAAAAATGGTGGTTGAAGACTCCTTTTTTTGGAAACTTTAAATGTGGGGGTCAGCAGGTTTTGGGGGTCATGCTTGGCCCAGGAAGGTATAGTCAATGTCCCCGTGAAACTAAAAATGGTGGTTGAAAAAAACTTTCCCTTTTTTGGCACTTTTTTAAAAACTGGGGGTTATGCAGTTTTTGGGGGTATGCTGTGGCCCCCGGACAGGTAAGTCAAAGTCCAGTGAAACTAAAAAGGTGGTTTAAAAAACTCCTTTTTCCGGGACTTTTTAAATGTTGGGTCATGAGGGTTTTGGGGTCATGCTCTTTTCCCGGGAAGGGGTATTTAATGTCCCTTTTAAATAAAATGATGGGTTTTTTTTCATACTGCCTTCTAACTTTTAATTTGTGGGTGATGCGGTTTAAAGGGGCATGCTGTGGTGCAAGAAGGAAGTAATTTGTGTGACTTTTTTTTTTGTGGGGTTTTTAGCCTAAGTGTTTGCCCAAGATGTAGCAATCCATTTGACTGTTGTTGCGTTAATTCCAGCTTCCCAGCCCCGTTTGGGTGTAAAAAATGAAGTGTTTTTGCTCTCCCTAGCTTTAAAGGTATCGGGGGAGTCCCCATCGACTATCGAAAAAACCTTATCGATGGTGGCCGACTATCGATCAAAGTTTTATAGCCAACGAAATCGCTCAACATAAAAATGTGCAGCGTTGTTGGCTCCAGGAAATCGGACTGGGGTAAATCCCTCTGGGCCTGCTCTTCGATGAACCTGCAGAAATTAATGAACGGGGGAAAGGTGACATCATGTGTCCTTTTGTATCTTGAGACTGATGTTGCCCACTTTTCTTGCAAACTGTAAGGCAGCTTTACGACAATTGGATTCACCCCATGGGCGGTATCCAGATAGCATAGTCCAGACAGACGAGGGTCTCTTTTAGCGAGTTCCAGTTCCATGAGCAGATCACTTAAGTCCTGAAGCTTGTGGACTTCCTTGAGATTAATCTTTGGGATGTTCTGCAGTCTCTTGAATAGGGCTTTCTCTATTGCTTCGGCGCTGCCAAAGGTACGTTCGAGTCTCTGCCAGGCAGCGGCAAGACCTGCTTCTGCTTGTCCTAAATAGACAGTTCTGAGGCTCTTGATGCGATTTGTAGAGCCTGGGCCCAGCCATTTGACCATGGGCCTCTAATATTCTGTCACTCAGGACTGAGCTTCTTGAGCAAGATGATTTGTATGTCCGTGATGAATGTTTAGATGAGTTTGATCTGTGTGATCTGGTCTCTTGCAAATGAGAGATACGGAGTTCCGCTTTATCTTTAGCTTTCTGCACCATGGCGTCTCTTTCTCTTTCCACTGCTTCTGTCTTGTTCAGCTCCGTTAAGGCTTCATCGACATTAGAGTCTTTTAAGAAGGTGATATACTTTGCCAGCAACTGCTTATATCTCTTGTGCGCTGTATTCAGCCGTGCAACAGCTTCTTGTAGGCTCTCGCCATCACCTTTGAAGGATTGAAGGTCTGACATAAGGGAAGTAACTCATTCCCATCGCTCTTCAAGGTTATCATAGAGCTCATCTTTTGTACTGTGATAGTTTTCAATGACCTTAAGTGTCGGTTTGAGAGAGTGTTTTGGTCGTTCAACTTGGTCTGCTGGAAGTGTGAGTTCTGCTTCCTGCGCTTCAAAATCATCAGTATCAAGTTTTCTTTGTTGTGTTTCAGACCTGGGGAATTGCACAAACTGTTTTTCAGCCATTTTTATTTAAGGTGCACTGTCTCTTTAAGAAAACCAACTTTTGATTTGGGGGCTTCTTTGGGACACCCCAATAAGATTCCCACGGTAATTTGAGTGAATTGCGGGTTTTTCAAATCTGGGTGTCCACAGCAACGTGAGGTAGTATGCACATGAGCTTGTTACTAGGGAGATTTCCGACTGTGGTCTTGGGCTTTAATGCAATTTCTGACTGATGTCTTGGGCTCTAAGCAATTTCTGACTTTTTTCTTGGGCTCTAAAGCAATTTCTGACTGATGTCTTGGGCCTTAAGTCAATTTCTGACTATTCTGTCCCCACAATGGGCGAATGAAGGTGTAACTGGCTGGTGGGTAGTGACTAGAGACTTTCCTACCTTCGTATCCAGAATGTGGGGCAGACAGGACCAGAACAAGCGCAGCTTCCGTAGATTTAGATGCAATAACACGATGATGTGAATCAGAACTTGGTTTATTCACCTTGGATACAGCAATGATCACTGATACAGTACTGTGGTTCTCTGTAGTAGTATAAACCTTGGTGCAGTATGATGCTGCTGTGTCGCTGCAGCAGTGTTGCTGCTGCTTGTGCTGTTGCTGCGCTGCTGCTGGTCAGGAATTGATGCTTCTGCTAGCCCAACACATGTGCTCCAGTCACAGTAAGATGCTAAAATGGCAGCTACAGGAAATAACTAGCACTGGGCTCAAAACACACCCCCTTTGACAAACCTTTATGAACAAAGACAGAGGGAGCACAAGAACATTCTGGTCAGCAGATGGCAGCTCAGCAACAATATAGAAAATAAAGAACTGAATAACAATACATATAACTGAGGAGAACAGCACAGACAGCTCAGGAATAAAGTTGTGGCAAAGTGTATTGCAGGGTTAGGTTTAAAAAAAAAAAATACCATGCTCTAAACATCTCATGAAACACTGCTCAGTCCATCATCTGTAAATAGGAGGAGTATGGCACAATTGGTAACCTATCAAGACATGACCTATATTAATAGCCCAGACAAGGAGATCACTAATTAGAGAAGCAACCAAGAGGCCTGAAGGAGCTGCATAGATCCATTGTTTAGGTTGGAAAATCTGTCACAAAAGTGAGTACACACCTCACATTTTTCAAAAAAAAAGTTTAATCTTTTCATGGGACAATAATGAAGATATGACACTTTGATACATGTAAAGTAGTCAGTGTACAGCTTGTATAACAGTGTAAATTTGGTGTGCCCTCAAAATAACTCAACACACTCCAATTTAAGTGGCCAAGACAGTTAAGACAGTGCTGGAAAATAATGTTGGTCATGACACTTTGTGCATTTTCACTTAAAGGGGTTGTCTCACTACATTGATTCATCTTACCTCAGTCCCGATTTCCTGGTTTCATTTTGAATTCACGGGTGTTTTTACTGTTTTCTACTAGGCTGCAGTCGAAGCCAGGTCTGTAGCTATAGCAACCAGTGCTGGCAGCCTATCATGAGAGATCGAACAGGTCTGTAGCTATAACGACCTGAGGAGCTGATGCAGCCCATACAAGAGGGGATATCTAGGCAGAGGTAGGACACTGTTAATGGACATATATTGCAAAGTGACTTGTTTCTGCAAGATCTTTAACATAAAAAAGCAATCCTTGTAGTGAGACAACCCCTGAAAGGGTGTACTCATTTTTGTTGTCAGCAGTTTAGACCTTGATGGCTGTGTTGCGTTATTTTGAGGGCACACCAGATATACACTACTATAAAAGCTGTACAATGACTACTTTACATGAATCAAAGGGTCAAATCTTCAGTGTTATCCCATGAAAAACATATTATGTTTACAAATATTTACAAATAAATATATATATATATATATACACATACACACACACGACTCAAAAAATTAGGGATATTTGGTTTTTGTATGAAATCTAAGGATGAACATAAGCTCTTAGCTCAGTGACCACTTCGATCTGAGAGCATCTTGCTTGAAGTCTCTCAATGGTGAGGTACTGTTGATCAATCGTAAGGTGTTGTCTTGGATTCATGATGTCAAAATGTGAACCACATGATGAGGAGAACTGTTTAAATACCAATTCAAAATGATCCCCTAAATTTATTGGGCGACTCAGGGATCCAAAACTTAATGTGAATTTTGCTATTAAGCTCCCTGTTAGAGATCAGCAAATTGTGCAAAAATTACTGAAAAACTGAAAAGTAGGACATGTGCATTCTAAAGTTAGGAGATGGTCTCATTTAGTTGAAGGGAATGTGTCAGCAAACAATGACTTATTGTTTAACTTGTGTTTTTATATTAAACACATTTTTAAGTATTTTTGGTTATGTTTGTTTACATTTTTAAGTCTTCACTTTGGCCGCTATGCCTAATAATAGTCTGAAGCGTCCTCTTCTGTAGAGAGATTTGCCATAGTCTGCTCATATGCAGCACAAGCAGGGTCAAACTGAAAGGAGACACCAATGTGCATAGATAACACAGGATCCACCATTCAGAATAGGAGATAGTCACAGCTCCCCCTCTCTCTTCCTGCACCTTAACGTCTTCCTGGAGCATGACTAGAAAACTCTCCTATAGAAGTCAATGGAACTGATCCTGTTCACAGATTCCTATGTGCATGAAGCTGCTGTAAAGCATCTCTCTAAATGCTGCTAAAAGCAGTGAAGGCAAAATTGCTGTCCCCACAATCCTATACATGCAGCAGAATTAAGAAATCTACAGTCAAAAAATAAAAAGAAGAAAAGAATATGTATCAGTGTCTTGTTTTAATAAGTAATAAAAAAAAATGGGTGACATGTCCCATTAGAGCTAGGCCATTTTTTGTTGTATTTTGCGCCAAAAAAACTGTCAAAGCCCTATATTCTCTATACCAGTGTTTCTCAACTCCAGTCCTCGAGACCCACCAACAGGTCATGTTTTCAGAATCTCCCACAGAATGCACTGACAATAATGATATCACCTGTGCAGAATAATTAAATCACCTGTGCGATGCTAAGGAAATCCGGAAAACATGACCTGTTGGTGGGTCTCGAGGACTGGAGTTCAGAAACACTACTCTATATAAATGAACTGTAGTACACCAAAACTAGGCACATTGTATGCCAGGCACGACATTTGTAGGAGCATCAAATATGCTAGCGATATGCTATGCACCTTAAGTTAGGCACATCAACTATACTATGCAAAGTATACCACACACCAGATTTTTCACAGGTTCATTCATTCAAGTGCACTATACACTTATTTAATGCGCCTTAAAAATTGTGTGGAGGCGCCTCTTTTCTGACATGTAGCCATTTATGTTCATCCTTAAATTTCAACTAAAAGTCAACTATCCCAAACTTTTTGTGAGTAGTGTATATAGATAAATATAGATATATAGTGTATATGTCTCCTCCTAAATATGCCATCAATAGTTTCTATGACACCCCTTATCTTGACCATGCCTATGCCCTCCCCTTGATGCCTGAAGACACCCAGTTTATGCCTCCAAGATAAAAGGAACTTTTTGTGGTCAGATTGGGCTCTTCTCTCACATTCCCAAGTGTCCTCCCCTAAGTGTTTTCCCAATTTTGCATTACCCTCTCATAAACAATGCTAGTGCCATTTACTTGTCAAAAAGTTTTACACTATTACAGTAGATATCTATTGCTTCTGTCCAAATTAGCACCTGAGTGAGATTTGTTGCACTCCAAAAGCTTTCTTGCACACACATCACCAACACAATACTCTCCATCTTTGATAACCACAAATAATATATTTTTATACTGTATACCGTATTTTATGTTATAAATAGTTTTGAGCGATTTTTATCGACAAAGTTGAAATCGGCACGGTTTTTATGGTAATCGGATTTTTTCGTTCACGCGACAATTTAGTTAAAAATCTGCGCATTTAAACTATTTAAAATCGCGCCATTTTCGGCGCTTCCTGACATTTGGCGGCCAACCAATCAGCTTACAGAATAAAAGCAGGGTGAGATGTGTGTGCGACGTCATGACTGGGATGTGTATGGTTGCGATTGGCTGGAAAAAATCAATGACTCGTTTTTAACATAGACAGCCCTTTCCCGTTCTGCCTCAGTCTCCCTCACCGTTTCATACTAGATGGCCGTGCGCTCTTCATGTCTCCAAAATTTCTCAGCGAAATCATACAATTTTTCAACAGAGAAACCTCTACTTTAGCTGTTAGTTAGATTAGACATTGGAAGATTTTAGGTAGTTAGATAGATTATTTTAAAGCAGCATCTATCGCTATAAAGTCATGGGGAGGAGCGGGGGGGGGGGGCCGGGGCGAACACAGACAAGCTCTATAAAGGACACTGGATAAAGTTCCCCAAGACTTAGTGTAGACATTGCACTGCAATATCCCTTATTATTAACAGTTTGCTATTTAAAGATTTTCCCGGATATGGGCAGGTGAACTTATATTAGGATACACATCATTTATGTTTTAAATTGCAGGTCTCTTTGTTAGGTGCAAAACTCCACTTTTTTATCAGTATACATTTCAGATAGGGGTTCTTTTTTAATTTTACCCATTGCACCTTTGTTGATATATCCACCTTGCACTTAAATTAGAATCCAGCAATCTTGTAGTCAGCACAGGTTGATAGATGCCAAAAATACCTTGTATCATCCGAATCTATAACAGAATACGTGTTTTTTGACTTTGGCGCATATGCAATTTGTTCATTCAGAAAGCGTGCACCTTTATATCTTATACAGCAATTTTTATAGTCCCACCCGGTGAATTGAAAGGTGCCAAAAATAAACCCTTTTATCATCCGAATCTATAAACAGATACGTGTTTTTTGACTTTGGCGTTTCTGCAGCTTTGTTCAATCAGATAGCGTGCACTTATATCTTATAACAGCAATATTTTAGTCACCACAGTGAATTGAAAGTGCCCAAAATACCTTGTATCAACCGAAATCTATAACAGATACTGTTTTTTGACATTGGCGCACTGCAGCTTGTTCATTCAGATAGCGTGCACTTATATCTTATAACAGCCAATTTTATAGTCACCACAGGTGAATTGAAAGGTACCAGAAAAACAACAAGTAGTTAACGAAAACATAACAGATACGTGTTTTTGCACTTTTGGCCCCAGTCCAGATTTTGTTACATATTTGAATCCATCAATTATGTTTTGAATTAGAGGATTTGAGAATAGCTGTGATATTAACCGTCTGTATAATAGACTTTCCAAAACTATTCCATACCTTCTCAATTTTTATATTTTCTTAACATGGAAGCGAAATCAGGTAGTACGACGAGCAAGAAGGTGGTAGCACAGAGAAGAGGTACCAGAAGAAGGTGCTCCTATTCCAGTGGCGGCCACACACGCATGCCAGCGATCATCGGTTGCAGACCGTCAGGCCAGTCATCGCTTGGGTCAAGCCCCCTGTGAATCACAGTACGAACATAGCTCGCCAACTGTTCTTCAGTGTTAAACGCAGACCCTGCATCCACCAGATCTTACCAATTCTCGTCCTCTCCATTCCCCCTGTCCCCCGGCCACAAATGTCATCATCAGCATCATCGTCATCCTTCCAACCATGAAGCGAAGGCAACCCACATGTCAACTCGTGTACCCACCACTGTGGATATTCCGATTTTCTGAAGACCCTTCATTGATTGACAAAATGCGGTTTGGGTCAGAAGGCATGTTAAAAGATCAAGAGGATATTTAGTCCTGCTCTGAACGCCCAGTTACTGAGCCATCAAGAGGAAAAGGAAGCCGTCAATCGCAAAAATCCCGGGCGTCTGCAATGCCTTGCAGTGCCCCTTGCTTGTAGCCCTCAGCTATCTGGATGCAGAATGTCAGAAAGCGACCAAGTCCACCTGTGTTGATTGATGATGATGATGACATGCGATCCATCCTGGACATTTTCCGCAGAAATTTTGCTTGCGAGCGCTTCATTCAGTGGATGAGGAGGTAAACGATGGGGTAGTGTCAATACGGGTACCCCGCCAACAACAAGGGAGAGGGTATATGTCGCAGAAGTCCGCTGATAAATGATCCCGCACCATGGTCAGCGCAACCCGCCGCTCCTCACTTATATCCGCCATCAAAAAGTACCAGGACCAGCTCAAGCCTGGCCTTCTTTGAGCAAGCCTCTGATTCACCCAGCGAAGATCATATGCACGCCTTTGCCGTAAACGCATAAGTAGAGGCAAGAACCTTAGTGGTTAACCAAGCCACCAACATGTCTAGTCACCATGCAGCGAATGTCATGATTGAAATGGAGGCAACACTTGGCCAAAAAGGCCAGACCGAACCCGGGCCCTCCAAGCCACTGTCACATTACAGACCCTCTGTCTTCCCCCGCCTCCTCCTCCTCCCCACCACCAAGCCATTCCTCATCTGCCCCATGTCTCTCAAAGTCAGATCATGGATCACCATCCGATTCATCCTCCACAGTCGCCCGAGTACCACCAGCACCACCAGAGACCCAGGTCCTACCCCTTTCTTCCTGCCTTCCAGTTTGACGACGCGCGCGCCGTACAGCAGGCCATTCTTAGCAGCCAGCCTTCTGTCTACCAGGTTTGGAGCAGAAGAAACACTTCAACCAAACCATCCCTAAAGCCAAAACCTGAAAGTCGGACATTGCAGGCTTTGGGCCTTGTGAAATGTTTGCTTTTGCCCTTCTGATGGGTTCCGCCACGTCATGGCCCTCGCCTCCCCCCCAATACAAGATGCCGAACAGGCATTCTCTTTCCACAAAAGCCGTTCCCTGCCCTGGCCAGTTGTAGACACGTGTCATCTAAAATTTCAAGCGCGTTTCTGCATCTGTGTCCGGAAAAAGTCCTCTGACTACCGAGTCACATAGGACTAGTACCACTGGTCAAGGCCGCTATATCACTGTGACAGCTCACTGGGTGAGCGTGGTGTATGTCTCTGGGGGTGACGGTGGCTCTCAGGTGTCTCGGCGGCACGCTCTCCTTGCCACAACTGGAGGATGGTGCAGGGCATCTATTCCGCCCCCTAGTCCACTGGTTCATCAACGTCACCCCAGAGAAACAAGCCGTATTGAAATGAGAATACTGTCTAGGAGGACCCACCCCACACAATGTCAGGGTCTGTGGGACCGGCTCTCCCGCAACGAGACCGAGCCGCTGGCATGGGTGACAAAACCCTTGTCCAGCAAAGTGGTGTCGATAAACGGGCGAAATCCTGCTGGCCGACCTAAGATCGGTCGGCATATCTGGAGCACATCCCTTGCCCGGCACATGTCATGAACCTCGACGTCCAGAAAATTCTATAGAGCTACCCGGGTCCCAGGACTGCCTGCTGAAGAAGGCTCGAGGTCTAGTTCGCACTTCCGCCGTTCGCACCCTGCTTTCGTCCCGCCTGCTGAGTTGCAGCATCAGCTCGGCCTCCAGTTAACCGTCTCATGTTGACGGTGGCAACCACGTTGGAATTCCACCCTCCAGCAAACGTTCAGCGATTGTGGTACACGCATGTCCATTACGCAGATACCAAGTGACAACATTGGCCTGACAAGCAGTGGTGCGACCCTCGGGGGTGTTGAGCCACTCGATAGTGGAGCCATGTGAAAGACTCTGCACCATCCTTCCTTCACAGTTTTGTAAACACGCAAACTCAAAAAGGTCAGTTGTCGGACGATGCCCCTTGTCAGCATGACATTGTGGTGATCCTTAGTTCTGGAACAATCGTTGGATCACACTTAAACAATCAGTCCAGCCACGACGGAGAAGAGAGCCGACAAAGATGCGGAGCACCGGAGCCATTCTCTCCGTTGAATCCACAAGGCCCGACAGTTACACAATTTTAAACAGTCTTCACTATGCATGGTTCTGGGTCCGCAAGGCTAGTGCAAGGCGGCGCCTCAGCTCTCAGGGTGCATCATCAAGAGGCAGTAAGGGCTGTGTATGAAGCTGTGCTGAGGAAGCGGAGGAGGAGAAGGAAGAGGTATTCCCTAGACACCGATGTTACTGACTCCCTGCATTGGAAAGAGTTTGGTGCTAATTTGAGGCGGAGAGGAAAGATGAGGAAGATGACTTTTGCTAGTGCCCCTTGACCCAGAGGCTTGGGAAATCAAGGCGTCCAACTCTCACAAGTGATTGCTTGGATGCCTCCATTACACCAACATGATCCCTCTGCATTAAGGCCATCAAGAATGAAACAACAGTACTGGGTGGCCACCCTCCCTGGATCCTGGGTACAAAACTAAACTCAGCACTTTCCTGTCCACCCACCCCAAATAGAGAGTAAAATGCAGGAAATGGAGACCTGCTGATTGATCAAACAGGAGACATCAGTTTTGTCTTGCTTCACCAAAAACGTTCTTCAAATGTCACATGGAACTACGCCCCAGCCGACGTGACAGCAGTAGAGTGCCAATAGCCGTAGCGGCAGCATCAGCAGCAAGAATACAGGTGGCAGAAGCCTAATGGAGAACCTCTGGGCCAACTTTAAATTTACCACCCTCACCAACCGTCATACAATGCGGGGCACACATACAACACCCAGAGACCAGCTTAAGATCACATGGTGCAAACGACTATCTGCGTACTCACACCGATGTTTTTTGTATGTGATTCCGACCCAATAGACTCTGGGTATCCAAAAGGACGAATGGCCCGAGCTGGCTCGCCTCGCCAAGAGGTGTTTTGTCCTCCCAGCAGCCAGCGTCATATCTGAGCGGAACCTGTCAGCAACCAGCTGGAGGAGGTCATTACGATGACAAAACGCATCCGCTTTCCACAGATAATGTGGATCGTTTGACTTTCTCAAGATGAAACAGGCAATGGATCCTGATGATGTTGTGGCCCCAATTATGCCGAGGTCCCACCGATTTAAGTTTGCTGGTCTACTTTCACATTCCACTCAAACTAAATGGTCCTCTTGAAAAACTTATTTTTAAAATGAATAATTTCTTCCTGCATATTTTTATTCTCAATTCCTCAACAATCATTTTGCTGGTTTTGCTGTAGGAAACTTAACGACACCAAGGTTTCTGACAAAGACCATATTCCATTTACTCACACTTCATCATCAGAATTATTTCGCATTGGTCCAATTGGTATTTGGGGTCGTGTTGCCATCACAATTTTAAATAGTGGCAGAAAGCATTTTATAATTTTTTTGTGGTCATGTGAGGCTGGTGAGAACAGCAAAAGATCGTGGTCCTTTGGAACAAAATGTGGCTTTTAAGTAGCATTTCTCCCTCACAAATTTTAACAGTGGCTGAGAAAAGTTCATATTATAATTTTTATTGGTGTCATGTTTCGGAGATACAGCAATAAATCAAGGTCCCTCTTGTGACCAGAAATGTGGCTTTTAATTCATTCTCCTTCCCAATTTTTAACAGTGGCTGAGAAGTCATATTTTATAATTTTTTGGGTCATGCGCTGCCTTTGAAATGGCAGCAATACTACATTCCTATTCTAAAAAATGTTGTTTCTAATAACAATTGTTCTTCACAAATTGTCCAAAAGGTGGCCAAGGGTAATGTTTTTGAATTTTTGGGGGCATTTTTTTGCTGTGACATGCAGCTATACTACAAGGTGCAATTATAAAAAAATGTTGTTTCTAACAGACATTTGTTCTTCACAATTGTCATGAGTTGGCCTCACAATGATTCTTGGTGATGTGCTGTCAGAAACAGAATAGGAGGACACAGTTTAATGGACACATATTGTCAAATGCTTGTTTTTTTTTGCAAGGATCTTTAACATAGCTATACAATCCCTGTATTGAGTAAAACCCATTTAATACAAATTAAAAAAGAGAAACAAAGACATTGTGGTATTCCATCCTAATTTAAAAATGTGGTTTACTAGACTTAAACTACTAAAAAACTTGCATGTACAAAATACTGTAATAAAATTCCTCTGAATTGTACAAGGGAGGTACAGGAAGACGAGACCCAAGATGTAGTTATCAGAGGACATGGATATGTGAGCACGGACAGTAGAACCAAGAACAGAGACCCATTCCTCCACGCACGTTTGAGTAAAATGAGAAGAAGAATGCCAAAAAAGGGAAGCCCTGGGTGAAACAGGACCGTTAACCACCAGTAATTCCAAAGTGCAGCTCAATATGGTCCGCACTCATACGGAGGGCAAGCGATACCCATGTCTTGACTGTGTACTGAGGAAGGCTGGAGTATCTCACACTTCCCGCTTCCACACTCTGCTTGTCAGCACGACAGTTTTCCCGTTGCTGCGAAATCAAGGGCATTTTAACCTGCGTATTAATAGGATGACGGACGCCAGCCTTGGGCTCTCCAACACCCGCACCCACTGTAAACTCCGGGCCAGGTCATACTGCCGGTTCCAGGACAAGATATATTCCTATGTCCAGTGAAACTAAAATGTGGTTGATAGAACTCCTATTTTCCCTTTTTTCTCTCCTTCCGGCAACTTTTTATTCTGGGGACATGAAGAATAGTGTTCAGCACATCAGGAACAAGACACCGGCCAAACTGTACACATAGCTCTATACACAGAGAATAGTGCTCACACAGAAGCCTGACACCGCCAAAACCGTACACAATTATCTTCTATACTACAGAGAATAGATGCTCCAGCACAGAAACCTGACACTGCCAAACTGTACACATAGCTCTATACAACAGAAATAGTGCTCAGCACAGAATCCAGGACACCGCCAAACTTGTACACATTAGCACTATAACTTACAGAGTATAGTGCTCAGCACGAGAAGCCTGAACACCGCCAAACTGTACACATAAAAAGCCTCTATACGTAAAGAGAATAGTGCTCAGCACAGCTAGCCTGACACCCGCCCAAACCGTACACATACAGTACCTCCTATACTACAGAGAATAGTGCTCAGTCACAGGAACCTGACAACCGCCCAAACTGTAGCACATACTCTATACAACAGAGAAATAGTGCTCAAGCCACAGGAACCTGACATCCTGCAAAAAAACCGAATACGACAAAGCTCAATACTACAGGAGAATAGTGCTCAAGCCTAACTAAACCACCTGACACCGCCAAAACTGTACACATGCTCAATACTACAGAGAATATGCGTCAGCACGGAAGCCGGAAACCGCCAACTGTACACATAGCTCTATTCAACAGACAATATGCTCAGCACAAGAAGCCTGTACACCGGCCAAACTGTACACATAGCTCAATACTACAGAGAATAGTATGCTCAGTCACAGAGCCTGACACCGCCAAACTGTACACAATAGCTCTATACTACAGAGAATAGTCTCAGCACAGGAGCCAGACACGCAAACCGCCAAACTGTACACATATGCTCTATAATGCAAAATGTGCTCACACAGAACCTGACACCGCCAAACAGTAAACATTGCTCTATACTACAGAGAATAGTGCTCACACAGAGCATGACACCCGCCAAACCGTACACATAGCAGTCAATACTACAGAGAATAGTGGCTCAGCACAGGAATCCTGACCCGCCAAACTGAAATCACATAGCCTATACGCAGAGAATAGTGCTCAGCACAGGAGCTCTGACACCGCCCTAACTGGTACACATATCTCTATACTACAGAGAAATATGCTCAGCACAGAACCAGAACGAAAACCGCCAAACCGTAACACATAGCTCTATTCTACAGAGAATATTGCTCATCAACACAGAGCCAGACACCTGCCAAACTGTACACATATCTTATTATCTACCAGAGAATAGTTCTCAGCACAGAAGCCTGACAACCACCAAACTTACACATAGCTCTATACTATAGAGAATATTGCTCAGCACAGGAGCTGAACACCGCCAAACGTACACAATAGCTCTGTACACAGAGACTAGTGCTCAGCACAGGAGCCTGAAACAAAACCGCCAAACCGTACACATAGCTCTATACTACAGAGAATATGCTCAGCACATGATCCCTGACACGCGCCAAACCGTACACATAGCTCTATACTACAGAAATAGTGCTCAGCACAGGAGCCTGACACCGCCAAACCTTTACACAAAGCTCTATACTACAGAGAAATAGTGCTCAGCACAGGAGCCTGATACACCCGCCAAACTGTACACATAGAGCTCTATACTACAGAAAATAGTGCTAGCACAGGTACCTGTGCAACCAACCAGTGAGCCAAACTTTATACACATAGCTCTATACTGCAGAAAATAGTGCTCAAGCACAGGAGCCTGACACCCGCCAAAACTGTAACACATAGCCTATACTTCAGGAATAGTTGCCAGCACAGAAGTCTGACACCGGCCAAACTGTACACAAATCTCTATACTACAGAGAATAGTGCTCAGGCACAGGAGCTACACCGCCAAACTGTACACAAAGCTCTATACTAACAAGAGAATATTGCCAGCACAGGAACCTGACAACACCGCCAAACGGTACACCATAGCTCAATACTACAGAGAATAGTGCTCAACACAGGAACCTGACACCGACCACCCGCCAAACCGACACAAAGCTCTATACTACAGAGAATAGTGCTCAGCCAGGTAGCCTGACACCCCAAACCGGACACATACTCTTATTACACAGAGAATAGTGCTCCAGCACAGGATCCTGACAAAAACCGGCCAAACCTAACACATAGCTCTGTACTACAGAGAATAGTGCTCAGCACAGGAGCCTGACAACCCGTGCCAAACCGTACACATAGCTCTATACTACAGAGAATAGTGCTCCAGCACAGGAGCCAACAACCGGCCAAACTGTACACATAGCTCTATACAACAGAGAATAGTGGCCCAGCACAGGAGCCTGACACCGCCAAACTGAACACATAGCTCTATACTACATAGAATTAGGGCTCAGCACAGGACCTGACCACCGCCAAAACTGTACACATAGCTCTATACACAGAGTATAGTGCTCAGCACAGGAACCCTGACACCGCCACACTGTAACACCTAGCTCTATACTACAGAGAATAGTGCTCAGCGACAGTAGCCCTGACACGCCAAACTGTACTTATCATAGCTCTATACTACAGTAGAATATGCTCAGCACAGGACCTGACCAAACCGCAAACTGTACACATAGCACTATACTACAAAATAGTGCTCAGCACAGGAGCTGACACCTGCCAAACGTACACATACTCTATACCAGAGAATAGTGCTCAGACACAGGAACCAGACTCAGACACGGCCATAAACTGTACACATAGCTCTATACAACAGAGAATATGCTCACACAGGAGCCCTGACACCACGCAAACAGTACACATAGCTCTATACTACAGAGAATATGCTCAGCACAGACCTGACACCCGGCCAAACTGTACACATAGCTCTATACTACAGAGAATAGTGCTCAGCACTTTGAGCCGACACCACCAACTGTACACATAGCTCTATACTTACAGAGAAATAGTGCTCAGCACAGGAACCAGACAAAACAGCCAAACTGTACACATAGCTCTAACTACAGAGACTAGTGCTCAGCAGCAGAGCCTGACACCGCCAAACTGTACACATAGCTCTATACTAAAGAGAATAGTTCTCAGCAGGTATGGGCCATGCTGCTCCAGGACAGGATATTCAATGGTCCAGTTCAAGTAACATGATGGTTCACATCATAACTGCCTACAGGCACTTTATTAATTTGTGGTAACAGTGGGTACAAACAGGGATAGTGAAAGGTGGTGAGTTTTTTTGTCTGTGGCTTTTAAACCTAATTGTGTTGCCTAAGATGTAGCACGTATCCAATTGAACTGTTTGGAATTTTAATATTCCATCTCTTCCAGCCCTGAATGGGTGTAAGAATGAAGGTGTTGTTCCTCTCCCCCCATAGACTTTACATGGCATCGGCGATAAAATCCGTATCGACTATCGAAAATCGTCTAGATAGCTGCCGATATCGACTATCGAAACGATGACGATAGTCAACATAATCGCTCATCACTAGTTATACATCTTTTACTGTTTAAGGATATGTATTTCTTACACCCTCAGCTCGTCATTTATTTGAAATTTTTGGTGTAGGTCTGTTATTTGAGTATTAAAAAATTAAAAATAATTGAATAATTTACTCATATAACAGCATTAGTAATATGTCAGATATTTTGACTTCTAGAAGAGATTGTCCAGTTCCCCTTGGTGTTCCAGGTAATGTTGATGGTTACAAATAACACTGCATAAAGAAAAAAAAAACACACTAAATACCTAAACATTTTATGAAGGAAAGCAAGTTGTTTTTTTTTATATTGTAGACTGACACTATACATATTGATGCTTAGAGGCTGTGTTTACCTTTGGCAGTTTGTTTCAATGCATGTAAAATGAAATTTCGTAAATATTTCATAGATTAGCACAAAAAAAATTGAGACAGATTGAAAGAAGTTTGACTATAGGATCAACAACACAAGATTGCTTTGCCTGTTTCCATGGATACACATGGTTCTGTGTTAGATCTATAGACATGATAGAATGATGAGATTTTTTTTAAAGGGGTTGTCTCACTTCAAAAATTTGTTTTAAACATGTAGGGACTGGTAAATGAAGAGTTTTTCCCAAATATATTGTTTTATTTTCTTGGCTTTGATGAGGAGATGAGAGAGATTTCATCAGCTCTGAGTGCACATTGGTTTCTCTAGGTTACTTTCCTGCAATCTCTGCTCTATCTTCTCTGATAACAGAGAGTGACGTTGCCATAGGTCGGACTTCTGGCAGCCTGAGAACAGAAGGTTATATCAAACAGGTAATAAGTCTCCTTTTGTTTGTTTACTGTGAGCTATTTAGAGCTATTATAGACAACATGTCCTGCTCTCATGCCGGTGCTTTTAGAAGAGCTATGAGTGCTGAGCTGATATACTAATCACTGCTAGAAATGCAGCCACAGCCTAACCAGGAAGAGACAGCATGCATGAATCTGCTTTTGGCTCTGAAACTGCGTGGTGAGATAACCCCTCTAAAGACTTTTATAATACTACTCACAAGTTAAACCAGCACACCTCTAACACCTCATGTAATTGTCTCTATGAGGGTGCACGGTTGGAAGTTGAAACCACACCTGGATTAGTGAAAGTCGTAGAAAGCACCAGCTCCAACTGATAGGACATAAAATCGATCCACATTATTTTCTCTTATTCTTTAGGCTATGCTCATATGGCTTATTCTGGGACGTATTTCAGCACGTAATTTGCGCCGTACTGTGCAAATTATGGGCTGAAATACGTCCCAGTCATTATGGTAATCAACAGTTCTCATAGAGAACTATGGATTACGTCTCCTCTCCCTGCTTGCACAATACGGCGAGTGGGGAGAGAAGTGACATGTCAATTATTCACGGCATATACACGCCGAGAATAATGCATGTCTATGGGGCCGGCGGGCTCCCGCCCCCGTACCCACTCCATAATTGCGGGGCGAAATACGTCCCACAATTAAGCCGTGTGACCATAGCCTTAAAAGCCAAATAAGTGAAGACATACATCCACAAAGAAAGACATTTCACAGACGAAGTAAAAAATTATCCATGGCTTACGCGTTTCGGGTTCAGGTCAACCCTTAGACATAGCTAAGCATCATTGACATACAAATTTGTATGCAACAGCGATAAAGCACATGACAACATATATAAGAAGTTGTTAGCTACAGAAACTAGCCAAATGGTTTAAATTATGGTATTATTAATGCTCTTTTACAAATATGCAGCGGTTTTTATATGTATCTTTGCACTGTTATGTTGAAGCACTATATTGATTGTTGTTACAACTAGTTTCATTGGTTATATGTTGTCATGTGCTTTATCCCAGTTGCATATATATTTTTATGTCAATCAATGGTCCTTAGCTACGTCTAAGCATTGACCTAACCCAAAATGTGTCAGTCTTGAACAATTTTTTTCTCCGTCTGTGAAATGTCTCTCTTTGTGGATGCATGTCTTCAATCGTTTGGATTTTACAGAATAAGAGAAAATAAAGTGGATCGATTTTATGTCCTATGAGTTGGAGCAGGTGCTTTCTACAACTTTCCCTTTAAATATTAGTTACAAAGATATTTTTATTTTATTTTAGAGGCACTGGAATAATAAAAAAAATCATTTTTTTAAAAAGGAAACAGCTTTTAACGTTGTTCCTGCCTAGATGTTAACTTTCAAACTCTTTTAATATTATGTGTATGCCTTTTCTTTTGATTCTAGAAGCGCAGTGTACCGTTCCATTTTCCTACGAGTAAGAAATAACCTGCACAATGTAGGATTTTACAATTCTCTTGCTGCTATAAAATATTTCCAGTGAAAAATGATTGAAGCCATCCATTTATTGTGGCATCATTGTTTTCCACAAAGATGATGCTGGATGGGACAGCTGCTTTACTCCTTAGTTACTGCCAATAAGTCTTTTTTTTCTATACAACAGAGTGCTGGTCAGCTGAAATCAGACAAACCTGCTGTTTAACCCAGAAATAGATGACGAGCCGAATCGATGTACTTCTGCTGCTGTTTAATTATCCCAATTGTTATCACCTTCTATATCTACAAATCTCAAACCTAAACGTCATAGAGTCCTTTTTTTCTCTAGCATTGAATGATTTTAGACTAAAAAATAAAGATAAACATTCTAAAAACATTCTTAAAGCAATTTATACAAAACGGGAAAATGAAGCCTTCCTTCCATTGATACATAATAAAGGAGTCAATATAAGAAAGGCTAACAAAGGTGGTGAAATGGTATTTCAAAATAAGTGGAGCTGAATTCTGTCAGATCCATCATATTCTAGACCCATTTTGAGACTCCATCATCAGAATATCATGTTCTTATACATAACTTTGAAAAATGGTTTTCTTCGTAAAAAAGCACAATATTTTTTAACAATTAAAAATCCTGTCATGCCTATTTATTTATCACCTACCAAAGGTGCATAAAGATCTTATATAACCCCAGATAGACACATTACTGCTGGGATCAATTCCCTAACAAGTTCTTTACCCCAGTATATAGCTCAGATTCTACAAAGATATGTAGTTAATTTAAACTCTTGACATGACCAGTTTTATTTCCTCACTGAAAAATATTATATGGAAACCTGAGTATATGTGGACTCTAGTTCAGTGTACCTCGTGATGAGGGATTACAACCTATTAGGAACTTTTTACATCCTGATACCTCTCTGCCCATACTTCAGAAAGCATTATGGGAAAGGAGCTGAGAAGCTCAAGCGCCCTCTATTCACTTTTGATTTGTTACATCCTATAGAGGGAGCCTGAGCTTCTCAGCTCCTTTCCCATAGTGCATACTTCAGAAAGAATTTATTATGAATGCGAGAGAATTTATTCTAAAACACAAACTTTTTTATGTAATAATGAGCTGTTCTTACATGTAAAATGAACAGCAATCCGGAGCCGCTTTGCATCCAGTTATGTCAACTTATATATGAGTGCTTTTGAAGGTAATTTTATTGAAAGTAATCATAATTGGTCAGGTTAAATTTTTTTATTTTAAGAGATACATATATATTATCATTGGGCTGGAGATTATGAAATATAGAATAGTTTTGTCTATATGATGAGCGGGGTTTGAGGTTTAAAGTGAAATTAAATCAAAATCTGTTAATTGTCTTGATCTGTCACTCTCTAAAGAAGGACTTTGTTACAGCTAAAACTTATTTTCAAAAAGGTTGCGTGCATAGTCTATTTGATTTCTCACAAGCCTTTCTAAGAAATGGCTCAACAATGTCCCCTTCAGGCAGTTTTGTAGACTTAGAAGGAACTGTACAAAGGAAATTGACTTATTCAGCCAGGGAAGCCTTTGAAAAAGATGACAGATCACAAGATGACTGCATTGTCTCCAAGAAAAAATGAAGGAGATTCATGCAGATAATAGATTCAATCATTCTTTAAATATGACATAATCAAGAATCCAAAACAATTAGACACATTAAAAAAAACAAAAAAACACTGGTATATTCTTCAATGTGATCCTTTAAAAAAAAAAAAAAAAAAGTCTAAAAGAACCTCCATTACTATATAAGAGATCTTAGTCACTTACAAATATACTGGCTCTGAGTGACATCGCTGATCTTTTCAACAAATACAGCCAGCTCCAGGGACCTATAAATGTAAGTGTAAATTGTGTGTCACCATTAGGGATAAGGTCACTTATTTGTTAATGTTACCAAGGAGTTTTTTTCTTATCCAGTCAAATCTAATATCACCAATATCCTACTAAGACCCCCTATCACCAGTAGAGATGGGCGAATCGATTCTAACGAAGTGGAATTCGTTTAGAATTTCAGGAAAACTTCGGTTCTGCACGAAGCTGAAGATTAGGGTGATTCGCGGGAATGAAGCGTGTTTTTAATTGCTAAAATGGCCGCAAGCACATGGCGTTACATGGGGCAGAGAACTGTGGGAGGAAGAAAGGAGGACCCTTAATGACATTTGCAGACATGAAGCCAATCAGAGACCGGCGGGATTCTGTGACGTCACAGCCCTATATAAGTCCGGACGGCACCTGCGCTTCCACATTCCTCTCGTTGTGTCCTGGCATAGCGTCTGTGCTGCTGAGCCTGCTCTTACACAGCTCTCATTATACAGCTTTACTTAGCGATTGGGGAGGGAGAAAAAGACCATTACAAGTCTGTTACTTGCTCACTCAGTGATCTGTATCTGCTGCTACACAGATCTCATTATACAGCTTTATTCAGCGAGTGTGGAGGGTGAAAAGACCACTATATGTCTGTTATTTTCTCACTCAGCGTTCTGGATCCCTTTGCTCTATACAACTCATCCTGAAAGAAGCTGCTTTTATCGGAGACTGGGGCTCAGTTGCCCAAATTTAAGGCCACCAGCGTTATCACTTCATTTAGTTTGTGGGGTTTTCTCCCAGGGTGTCCAGGGTGGGTGTAATTCTGCCCCATATACATTGCAATCTCACTTGTTGTATTATTGGGGAATTTCAGATTGAAGTAATCCACTCAATCCACAGACCACTTTTTTGTCCACCATTACTTAAATTTCTCCTGATGTATTAGGGCATCTCAGCTTCAAGTAATCCACTCAATCCTGTGTGACCGTTGTATTGGGATTAAAATACAGACCTCTTTTTTGTCCGCATTTATTTAAATTTCTCATGTGCTATTATTAGGGAATTTCAGATTCTGGGAATCCACTCAATTCTGTTAGTGTTGTACTTGGAGTCAAATACAGTATGTTTTTTGTCCGCCATCTATACATTTAAATTTCACCTGTTCTTTCAGAAGGGAATTTCATATCCAGGGATCTCTCAAGCCTGTTAGTGGTCCATTTGGAGTCAAATAGTGTGTTTTTTCCCCCATATATACATTTAAATTTCACCTGTTCATTTCTGTAGGGAATTTAATATCCAAGGGTTAATTTCTCCTCTTGTTTTGTTGGAGTGAAATACAGCGTGTGCGTATTTCAGCCACATACATGCCTGAAATCCATCAACTTCAGACCGGTGGGGGTATTTTAATCTGTGGCCAAGAATTAATTTATTCCTTTTTGTGGAAAATTCTGTGTCAAATCCAGGGTTTGTGTATTTCAGCCCTACATAAATCTCAGATCCAGTCTCCTGGGATATTGGTATTTGTGGCAAACAGTTATTTTTTTCATTTATTGTGGTGATTCTGTTAAATTGAGGCCAATCATTTTGCCATTCATTTCATCTTTCAGTGTCCGCTTTCATTTGGTCAATAATCCATCATTGCTAAAGCCAAAAAGAAACCCAGTGAAGAGTGAAGAGTGGGGAGGTGGGTGGCAGTACCAGTCCCTGGTAAAGATGGTGGGTGGTAGAAGGAGTAGCTGGCAGCAGATATGTGGAATCAGGTGGGTGACAGCATCAGAATAGTAGCTGAGGCAGCCAAAAGAATCCAGGGTATGGGGCCTGCTCAAGGTGCTACTGCTGGTGGGTACCTAAATCACTAGGAGGTGAAGAAAGCTGCTCATAGACAACTCCAGACTCAGGTTGCTGCTGATGGAGCTTGTACTGCTTGTAAACCCCCATCCCCCCCACAGCAGCCGTGGCAATGGTACATGAGCATTGATGAACCCACCCGGTCAGACCTGCTGTATAAAGGATGGACGATGGCGCGGATAGGCAGCGGCTTACTGACTACATAGGATGTCTCTATAGTAGTTGAGTTTGTCCTACATCTTGGCAGGTGAAAAAATGCCCCCATTTGGGACTGGTAACAAGGGTCCAAGAGGGTGGAGAGCCAGAAGTCATCCCTCTGCCGGATGGTGACAATTCAGCTGTCACTAGCCAGGCAAATCAGCATGCTGCGGGCCATCTGCACAAATGACTCTGAGGGACTCCGTGCCTCCATCTCCACTGTATACTGCCACAGTATGTCGGGGTCATCTTCCTCGTCTTCCTAATCCTCTGGTTGATCCTGCTCCTCTCCTGTCACCTGAATAAAAAAAAAAAATAAAAAAAATTATCGTAGTCAGCTCACCTAGTCAGTATATTGCTGCAGGGGAACGCCCGGATTAGATTGAAGCAAGATCTTCAACAAGAAAACAAGCACTAGAAGAGAAGGTATCCAGCGTATATTCACTGCAGTTCCAGGTAAAACATTCCAAGCTTTATTGTAGTTAGATTAAAACTTTACATGGATGACAAAAACAACCGCATCTGGGCCGACGCGTTTCGGAGTGTCTACTCCTTATTCATGGCATAAAAATATGAATAGAAACTCCATTTATATATCAACCTTACTGGTCATGTGACGTGTCACATGACAATCGTCACATGATCCAAGTATAAATATACAATTAAAATATATGGTAAGAATAACAATTACTAACAAACAAAAGATGCGATATAATATCTTTAGTAGTGACAAATAAGGTCATGTCGTTTATTCAAGCCTTCTGGGAACCTTGTTCCTAGTTGAAATATCCACCACGCTTCACGTGCCAATAACTTGCTTCTATGGTTACCTCCTCGGCCCGGTCTGCTAACCCTTTCAATACCCTGAAAGCTAAGGTGAGTGGCATCTCCAGCATGCACTTCATTGAAATGTCTAGACACCATTGAGATACCTACAGATAAGGTTTTTTTTGCGTCCGACATATGTCTGCGAATACGGGTCTTTAAAGTGCACATAGTGCAGCCAACATATTGTAACTGACATTCCCTGCATGTAATCAAATATACTACGTATCGAGTGTTGCAGTTAATATAAGATGTCATGTCAAAATCAGTATTTAATGAAACAGAGTGAAAATTTTTAGAAATGCCGTGAACCACCTCTATCAGTCAGAAGGGGCAAGTATTTCTTAACAATGTTGCATATTTGTCTGTATTGTGGACTGTATGTTGTTGCAAAGGAATGGAATCTTCAAGAACAAGTGGTCCTACTAATAAGTCTGTTGCGAAACCTAATCCCCATGGGAATAGGGGCCAGTCAAAAAACGTAAACGTCGGGGTGGACGGAAACACAAGAGCGAGACGGCCAAACAAAAGACTGAACTATCGTTATTAGATAAACCAGTGGTCAATTTATCTAGTTATATCATCACAGCCACCCAGTTATCATTACTATCTAAAGGGCTGGGTTTCGTGCCGACTAAAGATTTTGTTCTTTACAAAACAATTCTAGATGTAAATTTTTTTGCAAGGACAGTAATGTTGAGAAATCATTTTTCACAAGCAGAGAATGGAGAAGAACTTCACCTTTTGCTCTTCATTATGATGTGGCCCTCTACTAACTTCATTACTTTTCAGGAAAATATTGCCCTAACCGATCTACGTGATCTTCTAGCCAGTAGTAGCACACAGAGTACTAGTCCTTGTCCAGACTATGTGATAAGGAATAGGGATTTTTATCCCATTCAATCCGACAATGTGGCATGGATTTTTTCCCAAAAGATCTAATAGAACAGGATTTAAGGAAGCTCTCAGAATCTGTTAAAATTAAACATAATAAAACTAAAAAGAATTTAACTAAATCAGAATCCAAGGCTTTAACAGAACTTAAAAATAATCCAGACCTATTGGTGAGACCAGCTGACAAAGGAGGGGCGGTGGTTTTGATGAACGCCGGTTTATATAGCAAATTGAATAAAGATATTTTGAGTGATCTATCTACTTATAAACCTTTGAGTACAGATCCCACCTTTTGTTTTCAGCATAAATTGAGAGAAATTCTCAATGAAGGGGTAAAAATGGGCGCTATTTCCCAAAAATTAGCAGAAAAACTCTATGTAGAACATCCTGTAATACCCATTTGCCATTCCTTCCCGAAGGTCCACAAAAATGTTTTTCCTCCTCCTCTAAGGCCCATTGTGGCCGGCAATAGGAAACTTTGGGAGAACATTTAGGCTCCTGGCTGGATTCCATCTTGCAGCCGTTGGTTTTTTTGTCTACCAGGGTTTGTGAAAGATACCAAAAGCTTGGTCTCCATGATCTCTGAGGCCCAAAAAGGGATCCATCTTTGTCATGGATCTTTATGTGATGTAAAATCCCTGTATCCTCTCTGCCCATCATTTGGCCAGGTGCATTTTAAGACACACCTAATTCGCTTCAGTTCTTATTTGACATTCTGATAGAATTTATTGTTATGTGCACTGAGTTTCTCTTAAGCCATAATTATTTTTGTTTTGATGGAAAATACTTCCTGCAATGCTGTGGTGCTTCGATGGGGGCCAGATTCTCTCCTTCCCTGCGAACATATTTATGTCCGCTTGGGAGGAGAGATTACTTGCTCAATGATTTGTGTCCTTTTTCCCCCCAAAATCAGGTGGTTTGGTCGTTATATAGACGACCTGCTCTGGTGTGGGGGGAAACATATCAAGAAGCTCTTGAGTTTGGTTGCTATTTAAACACAATAATTTGAAAATTTTAAAAATTTACCTTAGAATGGCAAAAAACGCAAATCAATTTTTTGGAATAATTCCATTCAAGTCCTACCATATAGGAAACCCATTGCTAAAAATTCCATCCTGCACGCAAAGTCCAATCATCCCCAACACGTCATTAGAGCCATCCCGTATGGTGAAATGATTAGAACTAAAAGAAATTGTTCTGTTCCAGAACCAGGGGCGTTGCTAGGGTCCTAAAAAAATCTGGGGGTCGGCCCTTTGTGTTTTTCTGGGTAGGGCTGGGTTCACACGACATTTTTCAAGCCTCATTGTGAACTGCGGATGTTTTTTTACAGAGAAAAACCTTGTGTTCCTGTCACTAATTTTCTGCACATTCCACACAGATCCCGTCCATCTCCTCAGCAGTCACTGTACAGTAAAAATCACCATTTACAAATTTACTTTTTCAGAACCCTTTTCACCTTCATATGATAATACCCTAAACAGTAACCAAAACATACAACTACACATGGAGCAAATATACGGACGAGTGATTGTTACTAAAAACCCTCCCACAAAACCAAGACCCAAAACTATTACTACTTAAGGCTCAAATAATCCTGCCAGACCCTGCCGAACGCGGACCCCCACATGTGACCATCAGCTGTACACAGGCTCTGATTACATATACCACCGCCATACAGTGACCAGATAGTGGGAAGACCAGTGTACACAGACGCTGAGGACTGTTATACCCCATACAGTGACCAGATAATGGTAGATACTAGTTGTATGTAGACTTACAGAAAAATAAGTGAAATTTCACTGCAGTTACATTTAGTAACTCACCGGAGACGTCTTTTCTGTCAGCGTCGTTCACTTTCCCTTTTCTTCTCCATCCGGTTCACACCTTCATGCTGATTGCTTCCGGCCAATACTTGTCCCCGGGATTTGGACACAAATAATCTTAGAATCCTCACATTTCCAGCAACTCCCAATTATAGGTATAGC
>JAODAL010041569.1:0-35742 GCA_025379985.1 Phyllomedusa bahiana | reverse complement strand
AAAAGAAAAAAAAAAAAAATTTCGTAGCTTTAAAAAATCAGAGGTATATGAGGGGCGAAAGAATGCAAAATGTCTTTAATGGTGTGCCAGTTTTCACACAGTAACTTGGATCTTTCAAGGTGATGTTGGAAACAAGTAGTGGCTTAGCTATCACAGAATTAGGGAATTGTATGCAAATGGCTGGTACAACCCTGTAAATAACATCAAGTGAGGCATGCTGTGTACAGATAGCAGCCATCTTTAGTCTCATAGTAGCATCTAAGGTTCAAACAGAAGCCAACAGGGGCTCGTTAAACATTAACCCCAAAAAAAGAATATATGGTTTAATGCAGCTGTTCTGCTGTAAAAGAGATTATACCCAAAACTCCTTATGTTAAGACTATTGTCCGAAAAACTATTATGTGTTTACTGTGTGAGTGCCAACAATAGGTGCTTCTTTATTCTAAATTGTTGCTATATCAAAGCGATACTTACCTTTCTACTCTCTGTTCTGGCACTGCCTCGGACGCTGATCCCGTCTGGTCCTTGGTTTTCTTCCAGCAGTTGGAACGTCATCACTGGCTGCAGCGGTCATGTGTCTTCTCCTCACATCACCAATGAGAGCATCCACTTTCAAATGGTGATGTCAGGAAAAGACATCACTGGCTGCAGCGGTCATGTGTCTTCTCCTCACATCACCAATGACAGCATCCACTTTCAAATGGTGATGTCAGGAAAAGACATCAATGGCTGCAGTGATGATGTTCCGACTGCCTGGAGCTGGAAAAAAAAAACAAAAGACTTGTCGAGAGCAGCTGGAATGGAGGAAAGAGGGGAGGTCAGTATCACTTTCTTTTATTTTCTATCAACAATTTAAAATTAAATTTTGCCGGGGAACGGGCCCCTTTAAGGGGATGTAGAAAAAAAGTAAAAGTTGTTGTTTGTAAAAAAAGGGGGTTGTCTCCTACATTGATTCATCTTCCTCGCCCTGTTTCTTGGTTTCATTTTGTTTTTCGGGGGCATGTTTAGTGGCTTTTATAGGTTTGCATTTAAAAGCCAGGTCGTGCTTTTCAACCATTTGCTGGCAGCCTATCGGGATAGATTAAAAGGTCGTAGTTTTTTGCAAAATGGGGGAGCTGATGCACCCCATACAGAGGGGATATTGGGAAATTTGGGTTGGGGGGGGGAACCCGGGTTAAGGACATATATTACAGTGACTTGTTTTTGCAAGATTTTTTAACTTTAAAAAGCTAATCCTTGTGGGTGAGAAAACCCTTTACGGTAGGTTAGCTGATTGCTTTAAATGAGAAAAAGCCAATTTCCCCAAAGGGCCTGTTGAAAATTTAAGAAAAAAGGGTTAGGGGGATACACCCCAAAGGGGGTAAGACAAGGGACAAAAAGCCCCCCCCAGTGATGTCTTTTTACTTAGAATTGGTACTGAATTGTAATCCGCTGGAGTTTAAATCATGAAAATGCAATATAAATCATACACTCTTAATTTACTCAACATATTTTCTTAATACAGATACAGAGATAAATCACAAATTGCTTATCTAAGGGATCAGATATGAAAACCAAACAGAAAAATGGATTTTCCCGTCCCTTCTCAAAGCTTTTTGGGGCCCCTTATGTTTATTATCCCCGATGAAATAAGAAATTTCAGGGCCCCCACCAGGGTGTCTTTTTAAAAAATTTTGCTTCCCCTTTTCTGGATTGTTCAACATTCCTATTACTTGACCATGTCTAGTTTTCTCTTTATTCATAGATTACATCCTCTTGTTTTATCCCTCTTTGATCTTAAACCCGGCTTCACTTTTATCTTTTATGCTAATCCCCTTTGGGGTGCAGGCAAATTGGGTTATGTTAAAACCGCTTTTAAAAGGGTTTCACTAGTAAATATGTGCTATGTTTTCCTTGCTTGCATAGGTTCCAGTACTACTGAGAGGGGGGGGGGGGGGGGGGGGGGGGGGGGGGGGGGGGCGGGGCTTTAAATTTTTTGGTTACTAAAAATGAAAGGGCGGGGAAAAGAAAAATTTTTGGGGCCCCCCACAGCTGGGAAAAGTTTGGGCCCCCCGCAAACTCCACCCCACCAATTCCCCTCGCCCCGTCCCCCCACCACCAACCCCCGGCCCCGCAAAACCCCGCCCCCCAGTCCAGAAAAAATTTTGCGTTGCACCATTGTTTTTGGATTTAGCTCTTGCTGGATTTTACAACGTACTGTTTAACTGTGTTGTGTGGGTCAGTACCCCAAAAATAAAGCCAGCAAAAAAACCCCCAGATAATCACCCCATCATGCTACTGATCAAAACCCGTTAAACCCAAAACCAAAAAATTGGGGCCCAAAAAACAACAAAAAAACAAAGGGCCATATATTTTCCGCCACATCACTACATATCTTCACCATAAAGATGCTGAGTAATACCATCATACTGTCACTGAATAGAATTCATTACAATAACACCAATATTACTGCCATACAGTGACCATATAGTGTAGATACAAGTGTACACAGGTGCTACATTTAGTGACTCATAGTTGACATCTTGTCTGATGAGTCGTTCATGTTCCCTTTTCTTCTCCGTCCGCTCCAGGTTGCAATGATGACTTCTCCCGGCCACAACCCATCCCTGCAGAATTCACAACACAAAAACCTGAGACTCCTTATTTTTTTAGGTAGGTAGGCAGCTGAGAAGTAAGCAGGTATGGGTACTCTCCGTAGGTAGGGAAGCCAGGGAGGTAGGTGGGTAGGTAGCTGGGTATTCTACAAGATAAATGAAAAGTATAGATGTATAATTTGTGCAGCTTGTTGCAAAATAGTGGCAACCAAAGTTTTAATACAAAATGAAGTTTAAAAATGTATAAGCTATGTGTCTCATTATTTTAAGCAACATACAAATAGAAGTTTCATAAAATTTGACAGTGGGGGATCTGTCTATTGTTGCTTAAAATTTTTGGAGAAAAAAAGAGATAAGAAAAGTCCTACTCTATTCTTAAAAGATAGGTAGCTGGATAGCCAGGGAGGTAGGTGGGTAGCCAGGGAGGTAGTTGGATAGGTTGCCAGGGAGGTAGGTAGCCATATGGGCAGGTATGAGTAGCCAGGGAAGTAAGAAGGTGGGTGGGCAGATAGGAGAAATGGAGGTTGGAAGCTGGGTGGGCAGGTAGGAGTATCCAGGGAGGTAGGTAGCCGGGTGGGCAGATTGGTGTAGCAAGGGAGGTAGATAGCTGGGTTGGCAGGTAGGAGTAGCCAGGGAGGTAGGTAGCTGGATGGGCAGGTTGGAGTTGCCAAGGAGGCAGGTAGCCGGGTGGGGGGGCCCCCTCACATGTCTAGTGGGGAAGAAAATACGTCTTGGGGGGAGAAAACACTGCTGTAGGACTGGGGTGGGGGGAGAACATGGCTGGGGGTTAGAAGAAAACATGTCCGGGGGCCTGGAGGGAAGAAAACATGACTGGTGGCCTGGGAGGAGGGGGTAGAAAACACAGCTGGGAGCCTGCGGGGGAGGAAAACACAGCCGGGGGGCCAGGAGAAACATGGCAGAGGAGGGACGCTGATGAGAGAGGGCCCGCACTCACAGTTACAGCTACACTTAATATATACATAGTTATCCACTTACTCCTACTGAGCTGTAACAGAAGCCGGACCCTCCTCTCTCTCTGTCCGCACCTCTTCTGGCCAATGGTGGGATGCGGGACCATTTGAATCAGTGAAGCCCCATCTGCCAGCAGAGAGAGGAGGGTCTAACTGCTCCAGTCACAACGCGCAGTAGGAGTAAGTAGATAACTCTATGTGACAGTCATTGAGCTCAGCTGTAACTGATCCCTCTCTCAGCAGCGTCAGGTCCTATACACAGCTTTTCTGACACAGCACAGGTGCCACACATATGATACATTATCATGGCCTGTTTTCTCTACCATTAGAAAACGGGCGGCGGGCCCCCCCTGGCTTCATACACTGGCCAGGCCCCGTACGGCAGTACTGGCTGTATTGCCCTAATGGTGGCCCTGAACACATGCTTAAAGAAAACCTGTCCACTGGTTTATGCTACCCTATCATTGTGCAGGATATGATAAGAAGAGAAAAGCATTTTTATCCTAAGGATTCATTTTCAGCAGAACAGCAGGAACAAAAGTTTTAAAACTGAATTGAAAAAGCAAGTGTGAGCTTGAGAGTGGTTTCTGTGTAAAGTGTGTTTTTGTCTTAAGTGTGGGATTTAAGATTTAGGGACTTTAGATTTAGGGAGTTTAAAATTGAGAATATTGTATTGAATTATCTGTCTATATCTTTGTGTCTCAGACTTTTGTAATATCCCCATGTGCTCCATGATTGACAATGCTGTCTAGTGCACTTCCTGTGCCAACTTGGAAGTGAGTCTGCTGCTCACTGTGCAAGTACTCGCTGGGGTACATGTAGGGGAGGATGGCAGCATGGAGGTGCAAGGAAATATGGCAGCTCAGAAATAAGGGTAGAGGGAAAAGTGTCAGGGAGGCTAGTCCTGATCTGGCCCACCCCAACAAATTTGCAAGACTGGCGGATGAGGTGGATGTAAGTTCAGAAATAGCACTGCTGCAGCAAGACACTATCCCTGTCTGCTCCAGTAAGGTGGGGAATAGGAGTTCAGGCAGGCTTGACAGGTGCTTGTAGTTGAGGAATCCATTACTATGGGAACAGACAGGGCAATATATCACAAAGACAAGTATCATCGAACAGTATGTTGTTTACCTGGGGCCTAAGTTCGACATATTGCGGATCAGGTTGACAGATTACTGGGTGGGACTGGTGAGATTTTCGGTGTCAGGGTTCACATTGGCACCAATGACAGAGTAAAAGGTAGGTGGAGTGTCCTGAAAAGTGATTTGAGGGACTTAGACCAAAAGTTCAAGGCAAGGACCTCCAACAGGCCACAGGCCACACCAGAAAGGCAGCAGAAGATTAGAGAGGTGAATAAATGGCTCATAAAATGGTGTAGGAAAGAGGGATTTGGGTTTCTGGAGAACTGAATTGACTTCTGTCTTGGCTACAGACTCTATGCTAGGGATGGGCTGCACCTAAATGGGAGGGTGCAGCTGTATTGGGGGACAAAACGGCCAAGAAATTAGAAGAGTATTTAAACTAAGGAAGGGTGGAAAAAATCAGAGGGTAGAGTGGAGGGAGAGGTTGTAGTAATAGTTAATAAGGACAGGGTTAAAGAAATTAAAATCAAAAACATCGAAATTGCATGCTGCCCAATGTCAGGAGTCGCACCACTAAAATACATGAATTAGAATTACTTATTGCTGTAGAAAAATATGACATAGTCGGGATAACATGGCTGGATGAAAGCTACGACTGGACGGTCAACTTACAGGGTTACAATTTAGGAGAGATTGTAAAAACTTTAAGGGCAGAAGTGTATGTCTGTATGTAAAATCCTGTCTGAAGCCAACACTGCAGGAAGATATAGATAGAGGGAATGAGCACGTGAAGTCATTATGGGTAGATTTACATGGGAGTAATTACAACAATATAATTCTAATAGGGGACTGCTATAGGCCCCAAATATAACAGAACCCATGGAAGATGTACTCCTCAGGCAAATAGATGAGGCGGCTAATCAGAATGAACTTACGATTATTAATGACTTTAACTACCCAGACATAAATTGGTAAACTGAAATCTGTGGCTCTCATAAAGGAAACAGGCTTTTGTCAATAACTAAAGATAATTACCTTTCCCAACTGGGGCAGGGTCTGACTAGAGGAAAGTCGTTGTTGGACTGACAGATTAACAAAGGTTCAGGTTGGTGGGCAACTAGGACATAGTGACCATGATATAATACATTTCAATTATCTTTTAATAGAGTATTTTGTTGAGGAGCTACAAAAACATTGAATTTCAGGAAGGCTAATTTTAGTCTGCTTAGAGAGGCCATAAACTGTATTGACTGGTACCAGGTATTCAAAAATAAAATAAAAGACAGTAAATGGAAGACTTTTAAACATCTTAAGTGCCCACTGTGAGAGGTACATACCTTATGGAAATAAAATGGTTAGAAACAATACAAAAACAATATGGCTCAACAGAGATGTAAAGGAGTAAATAAATAAAGTGTCTAAACTATTAAACAGGAGGGCAGTGATGAGGCATTAACAACCTAAAAGGAAAAAAAATATATGTAAAACAATGATAAAGACAAGCTGGAGACAGAAAGACAGATTGCCAAAGAAAGTAAAACTAACCCAAAATATTTTAAATATAGAAGTAGTAAAAAGATTAAAACTGAAAATGTTGTCCTTTTGAAAAGTAGTAGAGGAGATATTGTAGAGGGGGATGAGGAAAAAGCAAACCTATTAAACAATTTTTTTCTCCACCATTTATCGGGAAAATGACCTTCCTGTTGATGGGCAGAGGAATGAGGTAAACTCCACCTTAAATGTTTCTTGTCTGGCCCAGGAAGAAGTGCAGCTCCGTCTTAAGAAGATTTAAACAGACAAATCACCAGGTCCTGATGGTATACACCCACGTGTCCAAAGGGAGTTAAGTAATGTGATAGACAGGCCCCTGTTTTTAATATTTATGGAGTGTATAGTAACTGGGTTTGTTCCAGAGGATTGGTGCATAGCAAATGTGCTGCAAATATTTAAAAATATGTCTAATAGTGAACCTGGAAATTATAGGCTATTAAGTTTAGCCTCTGTTGTAGGTAAAATATTTAAAGGTTTTCAAAGAGATACTATACTGGAGTATCTAACTGAAAATAAATGTATAACTCCGTTCTAGCATGGGTTTATGAAGGATCGGTCCTGTCAAACTAATCTCAAACGCTTCTATGAGATGGTTAATTCTAGACTGGATTGGAGTGAGGCATTAACCCCTTAAGGACCCAGCCTGTTTTGACCTTCCTGACACAGCCCTATTTTTTAAACCTGGCATATGTCACTTTATGTGAGAATAACTTTTTGACACTTTTACCTAGCCATGGGATTCAGAGACTGTTTCTCGTGACACATTGTGCTTTAAGTTAGTAAGAAATTTTTATCCTTGTTTGTTTGTGAAAAATATCAAAATTTCATGAAAATTTTGAAAAATTTGCGATTTTGAAAGTTGCTAAATTTCTGCGTGCAAGACAGATAATTATTCCCCACAAAATAGTTTATAACTAGCATCTACCATATGTCCACTATAGGTTGGCATAATTTTTTAAATGTCTTTTTTTTTTTTACGACATTAGGGGGCTTAGAAATTTAGTAGTAATTTCTCACATTTTCAGAAATGTGCAATATTACATTTTTTTAGGACCACTCCAGTTCTGACGTGGCTTTGAGGGGCCTGCATGTTAGATACCCCATAGTGACACCATCTGAGAAACTAGACCCCTTAACGTATTTACAACACTATTTAGGAAGTTTGATAACCTTTATATATTTCACAGAAATTAAAGCAAAGTGGAGGTGAAATTTCAAAATTTCACTTTTTTTTTGCAGATTTTCAATATTTATCCATTATTCACTGGAATACAGTAAATGTGACTAGGTAAATGCAACTTAATATCAATTCCCCCAGGTCTGCCGTTTTTAGAGATATGCCATATGTGGCCCTAGTGCATTATTTGGCTCAACCATAAGCCCCAGAATAGGAGGAGCACCTACTATACTCTGGGGTCTCATTTTCAATACGATTTTATTTAGGCGCCATTTCAGGTTTGGGGACACCCTAGGTGCTAAAACTTAATAAACACCCCTAAATAGACCGCATATTGGAAACTACACCCCTTCAGCAATATATCCAGGGGTGCATTGAGTATATAGACCCCACAGGTGATTCACAAATTTTTTTTTAGCATAGGCTGTGAAAATTAAAAAAAAAAATTTCCAATAATTTGCAATTTTAGCTTAAAATGTTTCATATATACAAGGAATCCTGGAAAAAAGAACCCTAAAACTTTGTTAAGCAATTTCTTCCAAGTTCGGCAATACCCTACATGTGGGTGTAAACTGCTGTTTGGGCGCATAGCAGGGCGTATAAAGGAGGGAGCGCTATTTGGCTTTTGGAACGCAGATTTTGGTGGGGCCATGTCGCATTTGCAAAGCCCCCAATGTAGCAGAACAGGCGAAACCTTCCTGAAGTCACCCCATTTTAGATTCAACACCCCTCAGGGATCTCATCTAGGGATGTATTCTGCATTTAGGCACATGTGTTCCATAGTTTTTTTTAGCATTGGGCAATGAAAATGGGGGGGAAAAAGGCAGTTCGGTCATTGTTTTTTGAGTTTCAATTTTACAGCATTCGCCGTGCAGTGTAAATGATGTGATAACTTTACTATGGGGGTCGGTACAATTACAATGATATAGATTTATATAGTTTTTTCTGTTTTAATACTTTTACACAGTAGAAATAAGTCTATAAAAAATTGCGTTTTTATGTTGTCCTATTCTGACAGTCATAACTTTTTTATTTTGCTGTGTGTAGAGCTGTGTATGGGCTTATTTTTTGCGGGATGAGTTGAAGTTTTTATTGGAATCATTATGGGGTGCATATGATGCTATGTTCACTTTTTATTAAGGTTTTTCTGAGATGTTTTGAACAAAATACAGCAATCTTGGTAGTGTTTTTTATTTTTATTTTTTATAGCGGTCACTATACGGTATATATGACATGGTAGCTTTAATCATCAGGTCAATACGATTACACCGATACCCAATTTGTATATTTTTTTATGTTTTACTGCTTTTATACAATAAAAACACTTTTATTCAACCAGGAAAATACGTTTTTGCATCGCCGTAGTCCGAGAGCCATAACTTTTAAATTTTTCTGTGCTTGGAGCTGTGTAGGGACTTGTTTTTTGCAAGATGAGTTGACGTTTTTATTAGTATCATTTTTGGGGGGACAAGGCTTTTTGATCGCTTTTAAATCCATTTTTTGGAGGCCAGGGTGAAGAAAATACTGCAATCCTAGTAGTGTTTTTTATTTTTATTTTTAACAGGGCTCACCATGCAGTATCCGTGATAAGTTAGCTTTACTCTTTGGGTCGCTACGATTATGGCGATACCCTATTTATATAGTTTTTTTAAGCTGAAGCACTTTAAAAAAAAAAGAAAAGTGTTTTTAGTGTGTAAAACAATATTTATGCATCGCTATCTTCTGAGAGCTATACATTTTCTATTTTTCCGTATACAGAGCTGTATGAGGACTTTTTTTTTGCGGGATGAACTGACGTTTTAATTGGTACAACTTTGGCGTTTATAGGCATTTTTGATCGCTTTTTATTCCATTTTATGTGCTGCGGGATGAACAATAATCTTAATTCTGTGATTGTTTTTTTTTTCTCTTACAACGTTCACCATACGGGTTAACTAACATGACAAATTTACAAGGCAGGTCGTTACACACGCAGCAATACCAAAGATGGGTACTTTATGTATGTTTGATCATTTTTGGAGCGATTGCCGTTTGTAAAGGGGAAAAGGGCGGTGTACGTATTTTTTTTTTATTTTTTGTTTGTGTTTTACATGTTTTTCACTTTTTTTACTTTTTTTTCACGTTATTTTTTTACTTTTCCCCATAGGGGATTTGAATGAGAGATCTTTAGATCTCTCATTCAATAGGAATCATTTTTCATAGCTTGTTGCTATGATGGTTCCTATGGTAACTGTCAGTGACGATGCCGGGGCGTGGCCACAGGGCAGGCGGGCGTCGTGACGTCACAGACAACCCGGTAGGCATTCTATGCCCTCCGTGGTGTCTGTTGGGAGGCAGGAGCTGCACGGATCGCCCGATCCGTGCGCTGCTGCCCGACAGAGACGCAGGAGGAGTGATCTCCTCCTGCGTCTCTTTTAAATTTATTGCGACCCGATCGTCGCGGATAATTAAGGGGTTAACCGGCCCCCCCCCGGAGCGATCCGGGGTCGGGCCGACCCTGGCGGGATGTCAGCTGTAATATACAGCTGACCCCCAAGCTCCGATCGCGCGAACTCTGCCTTAGAGTTCGCGCGATCCTCAGGACGTATCCAAACGTCCAGGTGCGTGAACCCCCAAACCACCAGGACGTATGGATACGGCCAAAGTCGTGAAGGGGTTAAACGTATCTAGATTTTCTAAAGCACTTGACACTGTACTACATGAAAGCTTGGTAAGTAAAATGAGAATGCTTGGACTGGGTGAAAATGCTTGCAAGTGGGTTGGTGACAGAAATCAAAGGGTGGTGATTAATTGTATATATTCAGATTAGATCCCTGTTACTAGTGGGGTAACACAGGGGGCAGTATTGGGTCTTATTCTCTTTAATATGTTCATTAACGATCTTACACATGGATTGCACAATAGAATATCAATCTTTGCAGTTTATACTAAGCTCTGTAAAGTAATCAACACAATAGATAATGTTTTCTTACAAAGGGATCTGGATAGGCTGTAGGCCTGGGCAGAGAAGTGGCAGATGAGGTCTAAGGCCATGTTCACACGGCTTAAAATGGGCAGTATTTCGGTCCGTAATTACGCGCCAAAGTGCGCAAATTACGGGCTGAAAACGGCCCATTCATTACGGTAATCCACAGTTCTCATAGAGAACTATGGAATACGCTCCTCTACCCGCTCGGCTAATCCGCGGGGTGGGTATATAGTGACATATTAATTACCAGCGGCGTATACGCGCCGCTGGTAATGCAAGTAATTGGGCCAGCTAAGTGCTGGCCCTCCCCCCCCTCCCCCGTCCGCCCCCCCCCGCCCACTTGGGAAATTGGGGGCTAATTTGTCCGCATTTTAGCCTTTTAAAAAATTAGCCTAACACTGATAAATGCAAGGTTATGCACATGGGGAGGAAAAATCCATTCCATGATTACTTGTTAAGCAGAAAAATGCTGGGTAAAAGTGACATGGAGAAGGATTTGGGAATCCTAGTAGACAGTAAACTTAATTGTAACAGCCATTGTCAGGCAGCAGCTCCCAAGGCAAATAGAATCATGGGGTGTAAAAGGGGCATATATGCACATGATAAGAAACATAGTTCTACCATTATATAAGTCACTGGTAAGACCACACATGGAATATTGTGTACAGTTTAGGACTGGGTGGACTGCAATACCCAGAAAGATGAGCAAGGTTAGGGTTATTTAGTTTAGAGAAAAGACAGCTTTGGAGGACATAATAAATATGTTGAAATATATTATATAGCACACCTGGAACATCGCTGTAGATGGCGAATCTGAGGCGTGTGCCAAGGCTGCCAATGTCTGACTCCGGTGGGGCAGTGTGTGAGTGGTGCCAATATGTCCAGGGTGGTTGAGAGAATTTCATTGTATTGTTGACAGCCAGGTCAGAACAGGAGACGGAGGAGAATATGGACAGTGAGGACTGTACGGTGTCTGTAATTCCTGAGTGTTAACGGAGTGGAGGTTTCTGAATGTGTGATGGGCAAGTGTGTCCAGAGAAGGCTGAGCATTAGTGAAAGTGAAGGACATAAGGTTATGATCAGAAAGTGCATAAGGAGATTAGTAAAGTTAGAAATTGAGGAAAGACGACAGAAGACTAGATAATGATAATAATCTTTATTTATATAGCGCCAACATATTCCGCAGCACTTTACAAATTTGAGGTTAAACTTAAATACATTACACATTAAAATTACATACAGATGAGTCACAAGGTGTGATTGCCCTGCTCGCGAGAGCTTACAATCTATTAGGGTTTATGGAGTAAAAAAAAGGTGATAAGTGCCAAGTTTACAATGGTCAAGCCATGTTTCATAAATAGGGGGTGGTTTACATGAAAAATGGATGAACCTGACAGTACATCTATATACAGATAAGTGCCTGTGAGAGGCCTAGTGTAGGGAGTGACAGAGATGTGTGATAAAAAGTGGGGGATTAGCAGTTAGGGATCATGGTCAGCCAGACTGAGAAGATATATCCTCAGGGCCCTCTTAAAACTATGAGGGTTGTGAATGTGCTTGATCGCCCGCAGTAGCATGTTCCAGAGAACTGGTGCAGCACGTGTGAAATCTTGGAGACGGGCATGGGAGGTTCAGATGATTGATGAGTGTAACCTGATATCAGCAGCAGAGCGGAGAGAGCGGGACGGGTGGTAGACAGAGAAGTGGGAGGTGATGTAGGTGGGTGCAGCGTTGTGGAGAGCTTTATGGTTGAGAGTGATGAGTTTATACTGTATCCTGTACTGAATGGGCAACCATTGCAGTGACTGACACAGGGTAGAAGCATTAGTATAGTGGCTGGAAAGAAAGATGAGCCTGGCTGCTGCATTCAGGACAGATTGAAGAGGGGAGAGTTTGCAGAGGGGGAGACCATTAGCAAGGAGTTACAGTAGTCCAGACGAGAAAGAATAAGGGCCACAATGAGAGTTTGAGTTGTTTCCACAGTGAGAAACGAACGGATTCTGGAGATGTTCTTGAGGTGCAGGTGACAGGAGCGGGCAAGGGATTGGATATATGGGGTGGTCAGATCAGAATCTAGTATAACCCCAAGACAGCGGGCCTGCTGCCTAGGAGAAATGGTGGTACCACATACTGAAACAGAAATAGCAGGGGAGGGAGAGGGGGGGGGGGGGTTGGATGGCGGACAGACTAGATGGCGGACAGACTAGAAGTTCTGTTTTAGAGATGTTTAGTTGGAGATAGAGAGAGGACATGATGTCAGAGACAGCAGACAGACAGTCACTGGTATTCTGTAGCAGGGCAGGAGTGAGGTCTCGGGAGGAGGTGTATAATTGGGTGTCATCAGCATAGAGATGGTACTGGAAGCCAAATCTGCTGATGGTTTGTCCCATCCTTGTGGGTGGGGAAATCTTTAATTTGAGAGAGGTAAAGGGAAGATGTGAGAGAAACTGAGAGGCAGAAGGAGACATGGGGTTGTCTATGGGGATGTTGAAAGCATCCATATGAGTGTGGGTATTTCAGTAGAGAGGAAATGATGGAGCTATGCAGAAAAATGATCCAGAAACTGGCGAGGTAAGCCAGGGGGTGTGGATCTCAAAGGAGGGGAAAGGGAGGGAGGGTGCGGCAGGAATGACCTGGTAGGTGCAGTGGAGAAAGAAGTATGACGACTCCTCCACCCTGCCTGTTCTCAGGTCTGGGGGTGTGGGTGAAGTATAGGCCGCCATAGGTGAGAACAGCAAGGGAAGTCAGATTGCTGGAGCCATGTCTCAGTGAGAGCTAACAGGCTGAGGAAGTTAGAAAGGAATAGTTCATGAACAGCACTGAGTTTGTTACAGACAGATCGGGCGTTCCACAATGCACACTTAAAAGGGGTAGGAAAAGACATACAACAAATAGCAAGCAGATTAGCAGGACTTGTATGGGAGTCAGAAGAGGAGGCTGGGCCATGGTGGGGAGAGATGCCTCCTGCAGCGAGAAGCAGAAGACTGAAAAGTGACATCAGATGGTTCAGTGGCATGCATGAGCGACGTTTGTGTCACACCATGAAAGCAGGTGGTTTGGGGGAGTAATAGTAAGTGAGCAGTGCATGGGAAGTGTGCATTGGTGAGGGAAGGAGAGAGGAGCTTATGTGGACAGAATTCTCAGGGGGAAAGACTAGTAGGTAGGCTAGAAGGTAAATGGCTGCAAGGTAGATTGCAGCAGTGAGCATGGTAAAAAAAAAAAAAACTCATTAAACACAGAGTGATACATTTCAAGCGTGCATGTTTTAAAAATGTGGATGATTATGGCGTACAGGTAATAAAACCCAAAACTCAGTACAGCAGAAAATTAGCATTATGTGAGAAATATTTTTAATATTGTGACTCACTCTGTCGCACAAAAAAGGTTTCCTAAGCCTTCCTTCTAGCATCCCTCATTTATTTCATTTAATCTTCCTTCCACATTACAAAGACAGAAGTGCAGAAGATTTAATCGGCATAAACAAAGCTACAGAGGAGTGAAAACAATTGCTTATCTGTAAACAAGCCAATTTTCTTAGACATAAAGCCTCTGCTCCTTCCAACTATGGTGACATAACTCTGGAAGGGAGAGCGGAACAGTAATCAGAGAAACTTTTGTGCACTCAGAAGATAAAATCTCTCTAATCTCCTGACCAGGGCAATATCAGTAGTGCAATATATTTAGAAAAAGTCTTCATTTACCATTACCTGCATGTTAAACACTAATCTTGGTATGGTCTCTCAGTCAGATTCAGTAGGTTACCCAATTAAGGTTAAGACTGCTGATTTGACAGTTGTCTAGAAGACTGTTGTTCAGAGAGTGCTGTATCAAAGCATGTTAATAGAAATTTGTGTGGAAGGAAAAAATATGGTAGAAAAAGGTGCACAATCAATAAGGTGACCGCAGCATTGAAAGGATTGTCAAGAAAAGTCCATTCAAGAATTTGTGGCTGGAGTCAGTGCTTCAAGAGCCACCACACAGACATATCTGGGACATGGGCTACATCTGTTGTATTCCTTGTGTCAAGCCACTCAGAGACATCATCAGAAGCTTAGATCAGCGCAGCTACTGGTATCAACCAGGATATTTTGGAGCACTTCATGCTTTCCTCTGCTGACAAGCTTTATGGAGATGCTCAATACATTTTCCAGCAGGACCTGGCATCTGCCAACACTGCCAAAAGTGCCAATACCTGGTTTAATAACTATGGTATCACTGTGCTTGATTGGCCAGCAAATTTGTCTAACCTAAACCCCACAGAGAATCTATTGGATATTGTCAAGAGGAAGATGAGAGACAACAGATATCAAGGCAACTTTTGCTTCCATAACATGTCAGCAGTGCCACATGTTGATCGCCTTCATGCAAAAGAAGTCATGACCAAGTATGGAATGTATATTAAAATAAATATATACATTTATGTGGGCGTGGGATACGTATTGCTTCAGAATGTCTGTTTGCTCTCAGACGATTTTTTGTTTTTAATGGGATTCCATAATAAACTATATATATATATATATAATATATATATATATATATATATATATATATTATATATATATATATATATATATATATATATTTTACATAACGAGTGCTGGACTTACCTTTGGATTATATCCTCTTCGCTGACATGGATTATCCCATGCACCATTCTCTCAAAGAGAACGCTGTTTATTAATACAGATGGTGAGCGACCATTTTCTATTTTCTTTAGTGCATATACTGTACCTACCTTTCTGTAGTCCAACATTTCCGTATTACAGTTCATTTTTTCATTTGGTCTCATACACTATTGTAGTTTTCTGTCATACTGAATTTTGGGTTTTCATCAGTTCTAAGCCATAAGGGTATGTTCACATGGCTTATTTTGGCACACATTTCACCGCGTATTGCGTGTTATACGCGGCATAATGCGCACCGCAATTATGGTAATCCATAGCTCTCATAGAGAACTATGGATTATGCATCGTCCAACTGCGTGTACAATATGATCATATTGTACGCCTGGGGGGGAGAATTGACATGTCAATTGTTCGCTGCGATTATGCTTCGCGAACAATGCATGTCAATGAGGCCGGGGGGCTGCCGGCCCCCCGTGCTTTGGAAATACGCGCTGATCAGTGTGTGCTTCCAATACACCGTGTTAACATATATGATATCCTCATTTAAATTGAAGTATATTGCTATGTGTGTAACGAGTCTATACAATATACTGTATGTTTTTCTCTGTTCGACTTAAATTATGAACATAAATTAACTTCTTCAATGACATTCTAATTTTTAGTATATGCATGAGGGTAAGTGTGATTATCACTTTCTCTTTTAGGATTACTCTGCTTTTTACTCAGAAATCTAGCTCCAAATCACATCAGTCTATGTATTACAAAGCTAAGCTTCTCTACATCTGTCACATCATGATCTCAGATACCATAGCATAAACCAGCTGACAGACAAGTTCACTGTAAGTTTTGGCAGAGCACTAAAGTCGTGGAAAAAGGGACTCATCTTTGCATATAGTTTTTTACTCTTTGTAACTAATCATAATGGCTTTAGGGTTAGCTTTACCTTTACTGCAGACAGAAGAATAACGTTATTTTCATGTAAATATTAACATGTTCCTTTGATGAATGTATTAGAATGAACTGACACATTATATTGACAAGGTCTACAACTGTTTAAGGGCTTTTCTCCTCTTTGTGACTATGATAACTATTCCAGGAATTTGTATACATAACAGTAACACTAGTTTGTAACATATTCTCTGGGAATTGTATCATCTCCAAGAAAAGATGCTAGTTGATTAACATTGGAAAGCATAACAACCGCTGGAGGTCAGTAGTGAGCGCTCTCAGTTAATAATAGGAACAGGCAAGTGTGGCCTGCAGCCATTTGCCAGGACTACAGTGTGTATGTAATCTGGAAGCTGAGGACTAGCTCTCTCCCAGCCTGCTGCCGGTGCCTTCACTTGCTTGCCTTGCTTCTTAGGAGAGGAAAGCTGCAGAAGAACTAGGCAGTGGGGTTGGCTCTTTCTAAGCTCTTGTGTTTGCAAAGAGGGAGGAGGAGTGTGGAGCAGCAACAGCAGCAGCAGCAGCAGCAGCTTCAGACCGTTAAAGCCAAGGAGACACCAGAGGCTTGTGCCAGGCTGCTGCTTATCCTAAGACATTCAGGCAACACAGAAGAGGTCATCATCACAGCAGGGATAATGCAGGCTAAAAAGACCAGGAGCTCCAGTGGAAGGACTGCTGATGTGCAAGGAGATGAAGCCCAGAGGAAAAAGAAGAAAAAGAAGGCATCTTGCTTCTTAAACATCAAGATCTTCCTAGTGTCTGAATGTGCCCTGATGCTGGCACAGGGCACTGTAGGAGCTTACCTGGTGAGTAGCAGCACATGTAGAGTACCTGATGCATACAAGACAGGTTAAGTCAGTGCATAATGTGATCCCATGTACACTTAATACTCTGTCTTCAGGTTTCTGAGTGCTGCATAAGGACAGGGTGACTTGGGTCAAGCAACTACTACTCTGTCTAAAAATGCGACGCATAAGGATGGGTTGGCTGCCAGCATCCACTGCAATAGACAAGGGGAGTTACTTGCAATTTATGTGGAAGTATCTGCAGATGGCTATGCAGGGTAGGGAACCTTGGAATATATTTATACTGTATCTCTTATTGGCTGTCATTAACTGCTTGTCAAACCTGCTAGGTGGAGAAGAGGGGACACTATAAGACATAGGCTGAATGTGATGTAATATTCATGGTACACTGACATATTGCCACACTGTGTATGTATGGATGTATGTGGGCATGGGCAGATACATGGATATGTATGTTCACTGACTGCATGTGTGATGTTTTCTGTGATGACTACACAGGATACACATTTATATTAGCAACCATTAAACAGGCCATGAAGTTGGTTTCTGCAAGTGGACTAAGTTGCACTTCTTATGAACAGATGAAGAATTGCACCAGCAGCTGCTGCTGTGGTTAAGGTGTGAAGATTGTCAGTTCTCCAGAGCTGATGTCAGTGAAGGACAAGCTGGTTCTACAGAGATATGTGGTGACATGAGACTTGTCCATTACTGCATTGTGCTCATTATTGTGCAGTGACTTGTATAATAAGGAAAATTAAATGAAATAAATGAGGAATACTGGAAGGAAGCTGTTACTGCTGCCTGTAGATTGGTATGAGTTACCCAAGAGCATTTTTTAGTGTTGTGCCTAAGTAAGGGTCCCAATAAAAAAATACTCATCTGTAAGTAGCCATAGATGGGAAGATAGTCCCACTGATCTGATCACATGTACTGCGTAGTTTGTAAGGTTGAAAAAAGACAGACGTCTATCCATTTTAGCCTATTAACCTACAGTGTTAACCCAGAGAAAGGCAAAACCCCCCAATGAGGTAGAAGCAAATTGTCCTCATGTTAGGGGAAAAATTCCTTCCAAGGCCAATCTGGCAATCAGAATAAATCCCTGCATCAAAGACCCTTCTCCAGAATCCTTATCACTATAACTTGTTATATTATCAGAAATTCATCCAGACCCTTTTTGAACTCCTTTAGTGAGATCCCCATGACTGGAGTGATAATCTTCATGTCATCGGTTGCTTTCTGATTGAATTTTTCTTTTATCACACCAGATTATTGACCACTAGTCTTTATTTTGGTAAACTCTGTGACTATAGTGATAATTACCCTTATGATGTGTAGGTTGCATTCATTAGAAACCAGAAACTGTTTTCAACACGTGTGGTTGATATTGGTTGGTGTTTCTGATCAGTGATAAATCTTTACATTTGTGTCTCGTATTATTGTAATAAACTTTTGGATGATGAAAGCAGAACAGAAGTCGGCTTTGATGATCAGCATAAAGTGAAGGCTACATGTCAGTCAGGCGAAAGTATCAGACAGTCTCTGACACATCGCCTGCAGATGTCAAGTATCTGTCAGGAGATCTACACAGTAGAAGTATCTATGACTTTTGTGGCTGCGGCTTAATGCACCTTCAGTAGACAGTCATGCTATGACTACTTTAAACAATTTTGGGTTACACCATCACTTTGACCATTTTCTGGATTAATATTGGCACTAATGCTGCATCTACCAAACTTTTTCTGTAACCCTAGGCAAGCAGCAACCCTAAACAGTCAAGGGTAAAAAAAACTTTAGTCATATCTATCCTATAACACTAGAGGTAAAAATCATTTATATTACTTGATAAATACCATCCATGTCTGAACCATTGAGCCCTCTATGCCATGTCCACTGGTGAAAGAAGACTATCCAAAGCACTGTTATATTTACATGGGTTATGTTGTTCTATACTGTGCCCACATTTCATATATGAAGCACAAGTGTTGTCAGCACATGGCATTGTCAGATATTGTGTTGTTGTTCCATATCTATGCTGAGATACAAAGCCACTGTCATTTTCAAATTCTTCATAGTGTTAGGTACAGAAATAACATACTTGCTGACTTTTTGTTGACCCATTACTTCCCATATAGTGCTTTAATGCCTCTGTGGTGCCTCGTAATGCCTTTTAACACCTCTGAATGCTTCTGTTGAAGACTACTACTAGAAAGAAAGTGTTAAATGGAATGCATGTAAGGGCTCCATTTATGATCTGCAAAATTTAGCACTGAGAAGGTTTGCTTACTTGAGCTAAATAACTAATTTACTAATTGCACAATAAATCTTATGCCTCATTTTGAAGTTTGTTAGAAAGGCATAAGACTCGGTTTACACAGCAATGTCAAAATGCCATCCAAAATCCGACGGCATTTTAACATTGCTGGACCGTGGCTGGACTGCGGTTTTTGGTGCAGATTTGCGCTAAAAGTGGTGGTCAGTTTTCAGATTTGCCACCGGCCCCATACATTGAATGTATGGGAATCCGACGGCAATCCTGCAGACTATGCAACATGTTTTAAAATCCGTCAGAATCTGCCAGATTTTCAAACTGATCCGAAACAATCCGTGCTGTGTGGACTACACCACAGATTTTTTATTGCTGTCTATGCAGCAGAGAGTATTGCCAGATTTTTGACCGATTTTTCGTAGGCCGAAAACCTGATGAGAATACTGTGCTTTGTAGACATAGCCTAATGCTTTTTGTTGGAATAAAATTATGTAATTTATCAATATGTATATTTTAAGATAGCCTGCAATTATAAGTAAACCCAAAATATTCATTAGATTAGATTCCTTGAATTTTAATGGTAGTTTTCACAGATCAGCTAGAACATTATCTTCGGTCCCCTTTATGTCACTAAAACATTCTATCCCCTCCAAAAGATCTCTGTGGTATTGGGCTCCAAGATATTAGCAGCAGATACCTTAAAAGTATTGTCTCACCATGCTCTGTTTCACAGAGCCACTTTTTCCTACTTGTCTAAAGCTTATCAATGTGGTGAAAAACCCAGTAGGTTTCAAGATGTATACTCCATGGATTTGACATGTTCCCCAACCTATCCCACAGATGCTTCATTAGACTGATATCTGAGAAATATGGAGCTATAGCTAACATCTTGAACTCTTTGGTTCAATTGTTCTTCAAACCATTCCTGCACTATTTTTGCAGTGTGACAAGGAGCATTGTAATGCTTATAGAGGCATTAAGGAATGTCGATACCATAAATGTCTGTACTTGGTCTGCAACAATGTTGAGGTAGTTGGCATGTGTCAAAAAACATTCAGATAAATGCCGGGAACCACAGTTTTCCAGCAGAACATTGCCAAGAGCATTGCACTGTCCCCGCAGGCTTGCCTCCTTCCTATAGTCTATCATGGTGCCATCTGTTTTCCTGGTAAAGAAGTACAAATGTACCACAATGTACAAAAAAATTTGGTACGTAAGAAAAGCAAATCTCTTCCATTGCTCAGTGTTCTATTTCTGTTGCTTATTTGCCCATTTTAGGAGTATTTGGCTATGGACAGGGGTCAACATGGGTGCTCTGACCAGTCTGTGGCTACTCAAGTCCATGTACAGTGAGCTGTGATCCACGATGTGTCCTGACAACGCTTTATCATAGCTAGCATTAACTCTTTTAGCAATTTGTACTACAATAGCTCTGTGGGATCAGAGCAGGGTGGCCATCTTGTTTTTAACAGCATTAAAAATGTGTTTTATAACAGCCACATGATTCATACAAACCTGTGAACAAGAACTGACTGATATAGGTGTGTCTTGTGGACATTCTCTGAACCTGGGTATTCACTGTGCAGAGAGGTGGAGAAGGGGAGCTATATTATTTATATATAAGTGTTACCTTTCATTGTAGTCCTGCCTGTGCTGGTAATCAGGAGACTGCTGATCAGTGATCTCTACAGAATAGGAAGTGGCAGCCTAATATAAAAAAAAAAAAAATCTATTGCCAATTTTTTTTTTGTTAATTAAAACAAGACACCGATACATATTCTTCACAGTCATTTATTGGTTTCTAATTTTTTATTTTGTTGTGTGTATGTGATTATGGTGGCAGCCATCATGCCTAAGTTGCTTTTAAGGAGGGGAACATCTCTCCTTATGGAGAGCACCAGTTAAGGTGTGTAGTGTTTTGTTTTGCCTTTTAGCCCACTACTCAGCATCTGCATATCACAAGGCATTATGGGAAAGGAGCTGGAAAGCTCACTGCGCCCTCTATAGGTTGTAACAAATCCTCAATGTACTTCTGATTCACTGAATCTTTGAGAAGCAAAAAGGAATAATTGTCAAGCCAAATATTGCTCATCTACATACGCGTTTCGGGTTTTGCCCCTCATCAGTGTAGAGCAGAGCGATATTGGCTTGACTGGTGGGAGGCAATGAGTGGGTATGAGGAGGGGAACATCTCTCCTTATGGAGAGCACCATAAGGAGAGATGTTCCCCTCCTCATACCCACTCATTCACCAGTCAAGCCAATATCGCTTTGCTCTACACTGATGAGGGGCAAAACCCCGAAACGCGTATGTAGATGAGCAATATTGGCTTGACAATTATTCCTTTTTGCTTCTCAAAGATTCAGTGAATCAGAAGTAAATTGAGGATTTTTTACACCTATAGAGGCGCAGTGAGCTTTCCAGCTCCTTTCCATAATGCCTTGTGATATGCAGATGCTGAGTAGTGGGCTAAAAGGCAAAACAAATACACTACACAACCTTAATGGTGCTCTCCATAAGGAGAGATGTTCCCCTCCTCATACCCACTCATTGCCTCCCACCAGTCAAGCCAATATCGCTCTGCTCTACTACTGATGAGGGGCAAAACCCCGAAACGCGTATGTAGATGAGCAATATTGGCTTGACAATTATTCCTTTTTGCTTCTCAAAGATTCAGTGAATCAGAAGTAAATTGAGGATTTGTTACAACCTATAGAGGGCGCAGTGAGCTTTCCAGCTCCTTTCCCATAATGCCTTGTGATATGCAGATGCTGAGTAGTGGGCTAAAAGGCAAAACAAAACACTACACACCTTAACTGGTGCTCTCCATAAGGAGAGATGTTCCCCTCCTCATACCCACTCATTGCCTCCCACCAGTCAAGCCAATATCGCTCTGCTCTACACTGATGAGGGGCAAAACCCCGAAACGCGTATGTAGATGAGCAATATTGGCTTGACAATTATTCCTTTTTGTTTCTAAAAGATTCAGTGAATCAGAAGTAAATTGAGGATTTTTTACAACCTATAGAGGGCGCAGTGAGCTTTCCAGCTCCTTTCCCATAATGCCTTGTGATAAGTTGCTTTTAGTAATCAATTAGGCTGTGCACATCCATATATTTTGAAAAACGTAAGCATAGGTGCACACTGAAAAGGCAATAGCATACATCTAATACAAATATCAGAGGCACACTAAAAATTAAGTGAAACATCAAGGTATATAGGAATCTTGGAAATGCATTACTGCTAAGGAAAATATGAAAAACCTGGGATTCTTAGTTTACAGTTTTTGATCAAAGATTGTATTAAGCTCACCTCCCAATAGCGTCAAGGGGATCCCAGTATAGGTGAGTCCCTTACACTGAACGTGTTACCTCACTAGAAGTCCATTCAGACTACAACATCTCAGGGAGTGATAGGAACCTATGGATATGCACAGCCTAATTGATTTTTGAAGTCTATTTGAGGAATGGCAGCCTCATTGGCTTGCTGCACTCCCCTTACCTCTTTTAAACTAGTGCAGGATAATTCAGTAGAAAGTTCCTATCACTCTCTGAGATGTTGTAGTCTGAATGGACTCCTAGTGAGGTAACACGTTCAGTGTAAGGGACTCACCTATACTGGGATCCCCTTGACGCTATTGGGAGGTGAGCTTAATACAATCTTTGATCAAAAACTGTAAACTAAGAATCCCAGGTTTTTCATATTTTCCTTAGCAGTAATGCATTTCCAATATTCCTATATACCTTGATGTTTCACTTAGTTTTTAGTGTGCCACTGATATTTGTATTAGATGTATGCTATTGCCTTTTCAGTGTGCACCTATAATTACGTTTTTCAAAATATATGGATGTGCACAGCCTAATTGATTTTTGAAGTCTATTTGAGGAATGGCAGCCTCATTGGCTTGCTGCACTCCGCCTACCTCTTTTAAACTAGTGCAGGATAATTCAGTAGCAGGTTCCTATCACTCCCTGAGATGTTGTAGTCTGAATGGACTCCTAGTGAGGTAACATGTTCAGTGTTAGGGATTCACCTGTACTGGGATCCCCTTGACGCTATTGGGAGGTGAGCTTAAACAATTTTTGATCAAAAACTGCAAACTAAGAATCCCAGGTTTTTCATATTTTCCTTAGCAGTAATGCATTTCCAAGATTCCTATATACCTTGATGTTTCGCTTCGTTTTTAGTGTGCCACTGATATTTGTATTAGATATAAGTTGCTTTTAGTAGCATTTAGAGAGATGCTTTACAGCAGTTTCATGTATATAGGGGCATGTGAACAGGAGCAGAGCCATTGACTTCTGAAGGAGAATTCTCTAGCCATGTTCTGTGACCTGGGAAGAAGTCAGTGTTTAGGGAGGGGTAGAGGGTGAGTGTGACCATCTCCTATTATGAATGGTGCATCTATATACTTTAGGGTCACATTTCAGTGTAATCCTGCCTGTACTGATAATGAACAAATTGCTGAAAATGTTTCTATACAGAACAGGAAGTGTCAGACTATTATTGGCCTTACTCGCGAAAAAGAAAACTTTAGGATTTCAGGATTTTTATGAATATTGCAAGTTATATGGGAAACTAAAACAAGCCCAACAGAAAATTATTAAAAAATGTGTTTAACATAAAAACATAGGTTAGACAATAGGCCATTGTCTGATGACACATTCTTTTTAAGTTCCAAAGTACAAACTACATAGTTTCAGCATTGTTTTTAAAATATAAAAAGTGACATGACAAATTTAAAAAAAACCAAAAAACATTCTCATAAATTCCTAAAACTAGGTATTTTTGGAATGACTCATTCCATTTGAATGGTATAGACGGTATATCCATTTTTTTTACAGCAACCTATCTTTTTAACCAGGAGATAACTAAAGCTAGAGAACTAATAAAAGTAAATTATATATTTATTTATGTTTAGGTTTAACAACTACTAATTAAAAACATTCAATTTTTGGCTCACTTCAAAACATGGTCGCAACCTACCATGTACCATTATGTTACTTACTATGTTGTAAACTACTGTTTTTAATGTTTTGACTATGGGTTTTTGAAGTATTAACATACAGGTTCATATTTTACTAGTATTTGTTGCTGCAGTTTCTTATGGTTAAACAATATTGAAAAGTTGAATTGCGGAGCATGGCATCAATTAACAGTTACCTCTATTATAAACAGTTTTAAAGAACATAGGCCAACATGTACAGTTGTGGTTGTGGCAGAAAAGGGCTGTGGAGTTGGAGTCTGGGAGTCGAAATCAGTGCCCATTTTGGTGGAGTCGGAGTCAGAGTCGTTGTAAAATGGACCTACTCCGACTCCCAAAATATATAATAAATTGCTCCAGTTAGGTCAATGCAGTGCCAAGAGCAAGGGTCTTGCCAGTGCTATTGCTCCCATATCTTCAGCCTCATTAGATGAGGAGTTTAATTTTGAAAAGTAATTGATGACATGGAGCAGGCAAAGAGTTGCCGCACAGGAAAAGATCCCACTCCCATAACAGATTGACCAGATTTCTGCAACATTTTTCACTTGCTTTCATCAAAACTGACTGTGCAGGAGGCAATTCAATTATACCCTAAAATTGTTAGAGATGTTGCCCATATGGTCATCGCTTTGCCACCAACCCAAGTTGCTGTAGAGAGGCCGTTCTCTAGCCTGGAAATAATGAGATCAGATTTGAGGTCATCTATAAAGGAGGATCCATTTCCTCCTTTTTCTCCTCCCGTCTCCTAAAACTAAATGTGGAGAAAACAGAATACATCATCTTTCCACCGTCCCCCTCCATCCCTCCAAATGATCTCTCTATCACTGTCAATGGCTGTACACTCTCACCTGTTCCGCAAGTCAGCTGCCTTGGGGTAATCCTCGACTCCGCTCTGTCCTTCAAACCACACATCCAAACCCTCATCTCTGCCTGCCGCTTCCACCTGAAAAATATCTCTCACATCCGTTCGTTCCTCAACTTCGACACCACAAAAATGCTCGTCTATGCCCTTGTCATCTCCCGCTTTGACTACTGCAACATCCTTCTCTGTGGCCTGCCATCTAGCACTCTTGCTCCCCTTCAAACCATTCTCAACTCTACTGCCCGTCTTATCCACCTCTCTCCTTTCTACTCCTCTGCCTCTCCCCTCTGTCAATCCCTTCACTGGCTACCAATAGCTCAGCGAATTCATTTCAAGTTGCTAACCATGACCTACAAGGCTCTCCATAACCTCTCCCCTCCATACATCTCTGCCCAAATCTCCAGATATCTCCCCTCACGCAATCTCCGCTCCTCACAGGACCTTCTTCTCTGTTCTCCTCTTATCAGCTCGTCAAATAACCGTCTCCAAGACTTCTCTCGCGCTTCCCCCACACTCTGGAATGCACTGCCCCAACACATCAGACTCTCTGCCACTCTCACCAGCTTCAAAAGCAACTGAAAACCCATTTCTTCAGGATTGCCTATAACCTACAATAACCCTGCTGCCACTGTACTACCCCACAAACATGTCTGCCCCTTTCCTCCTGTCTCTTCCCTCCTCCTTGTGGATTGTAAGCCTTCGCGGGCAGGGTCCTCTCTCCCTCTGTACCAGTTATACGTCATTCATTGTCATTATTGTACTCACTTGACATATCATGTATGTGACCCCCCTCAAATGTACAGCGCCATGGAATCAATGGCGCTTTAAAATAAATGTTAATAATAATAATAATAATAATAATAATAATAATAATAATACTGTTTCTCTGAAATTCATAGACTCCACAAATATTATTCAGGAAGATTTTGTTGAAAACTGGGTTTTTTTTTTCGTTTACTTCAGCATTTTGCATATTTACAATTTATTAAAGTTTTTTGTGTTCTAAAGTTGTATACAATAAATATATTTTACAATGACAAGCAAAAGGGTAACAATGTTTCGAACCTTTGACCTCCAGTCTCCATATCTCACCATCCACTAGAGTTTTGAATATGAGACTTGCATCATTTTATAGACAATCATCTTGGCTATCTTATACGTAACTTTGACCTGCAACTATTTAGCATCTGATTAGTTATGCAGATTCTTGTCATGTAACTGCATTGTTACTGTTTTGCTCCTGGTGGTGGAACAATCTTTTTCTTCTTGTGTAGTACAAATTATAACATGTTCTCACATTCCCTAATAGCTCAATTGTTAGGCTGATACCCAAACGAAAGGTCAATGGTTTCGAGCAGCCATGAAGAAGATTTCCCAAGAAAAGAGAAACCAAGAAAATTGCCAAACTGCATATTGTGAGGCCAAAACAGCTGGAAGAATATGAAATGAAGTCCATCCATCCATTGGAAAGCAATAAGGTGGACATGTAGGCAAAATATCAAAGTCAGCAAGTCGGCTCATCACAAGGTCTATCAGTTCTGGCGTGACAAACATGGCAGTGGAAGTAGATCGCATGCTTTGTAAGAGTGACATCACAGACATCCATGCAATAACAATTCAACACGCGTTACACAAGTCTGGAATGATGGCCTGAAAAAATGTGAAGAAGCCTCGATCTCCGTCTCATCAAAAGAAGCGTTTGCTTGAGTTTGCAAATAAGTACGAAAAATTAAAGATTGGAAAGGCTGATTTAGAGCAATTAGATGAAAATCAATAGACCGAGCTCTGATGGGTACAATTGGGTTTGGAAGAATGGGGCTAACAGATTGAGAAATTGAAGAAACTGTCAGGTTCGGTGGAGGAAGCCTGATGATATGGGGTTGTTTCACAGCCAAAGACAATGGATACTTGACCAGGATGTTGATCTCAATGCTAAGCTATATGCGAGTATACACAAGCACTATGGGTATGAAAAGGACAACATAGATTTCCAACAGGACAACGACCTCAAGCATACGTCGAGTTTGGCGAAGAAATTATTCAATGATAATGAAGTAGAGTTGCTGTATTGGCCTCCACAGGTCCCAGACCTCAATCCAATCAAACACTTGTGGGTAGAGTTGAAGAAAAAGCTGTGTTCGTACCCAAGTGAGTCGACCAGTATTCACCAACACTGAGAATGTGTCGAAGAGACCTGGGACCAGATTTTGGTCAAGATGTGATTGAATCTGAACCAGAGGCCAGAAGGATTCAGGCAGTATTGAAAACCAAAGGTGGATTTACCAAATTCTAACGAAATCATAAAAATTAAAATTTTTATTTTTAGGAGCAAAACAATAACAATGCAGTTACATGACAAGAATCTGCAGAACTAAGCTGAGGCTAAATATTTGCAAGTCAGATTTTTGTATAAGATAGGTAAGATGATTGTCTATAAAATGATGATAGCCACGTGTAGAAAGCTATAGTGGATGGTGAGATATGGAGCCTGAAAGTGAAAAGACCAAAACATTGTTACCATTTTGCTTGTCAGTGTAAATAGCTTGATTATTGTATCATAAGGTGATAAAAAGCCTGATGTTACCATTTTACTACTGTAAAGTTATTACTTAAATATGCACCATGTATGAGGGAGTCAGGAGTCGGAGTCAGGGAAATTGAGAAGTCGGAGACGGAGCTTTGGCTTACCGACTCCACAGCCCTGGTAAAATGCAATTGTGCAAGGTTGAAATTTTGGTGCCGCATGCCACAGTGTGTTGCAGACATATTTATTGTGGGCATTAGACAGTATCTGTGACCTTTCTGACATGGAATTGAGATTTGTGGAAAGTGGACTTGGCTTCACAAAAAAGAGTTGTGGCCTTGATATGACATGCTGCAGAAACAATGCGTCACAATTCTAGTATTAAAAATGTGACAACCAATAGTTGGTCTAAAAAGCTAGACAAGTCTGAAGATGTGGCAAATTTATCAAAAAGCCTGAGCCACCATGATAATACTGGTGCATATTATATTGTCTTTCTAAGTTTACACTGTCTAACTTTTAGACAGTGATAGTAAATATGGGTCATAATGATTCATCATATGCTTAGCAATATGTTTAATATGTTTTTGTCAGTTTCAATGTGTCTTACACCTTTGGTATCATTGCATGATTTCACCAGACTGTTCGAAGAGTAAGGCATGGTTCACATCAGCATTGGAAGTTCCGTCTGGAGACTCTATGGCAGAAGTTACACTGGATTCGTTAAATGATGGACACCAACGGTGCTTGACGGACACTATTGACAACAATAGGGGATGTCAGGTTTCCATCATGGTGTCAGTATCGTTAAAGAAAAAGTAATTCTACATATTGCACTATTTTCTGTCATCAATCTTAACAAACTTTGCAAAGAGACGCCAAAAGAAATCTCTAAAGCAGATGTGAACTCGGCCTAAAACTTTCATTTGCAATATGGTTGAGAAATCAAGGATGAGGTAGATATAAAGATGTAGCAGAGGTCATTACTTATAAACAAAATACATCCTGTGCAAGATTACAAAAAATATGTGTTATCACAATGATTTATGTCACATAAACTAGATCTGCTACAACCTATAAATAGGGCTGAAATAATAGAATGCATGAACACTTCTGTGAATGCTGTGGCATTGTGGGATCTGGGTTTATTTTGTTAGACATTATCTCAATCCTTAGAGAAATATGGCCAGGATATGTCCAAAGCTTGTGGCATATCCCAAATATATATTCTATGGAGAAAGCATATAATCAACAAGAGTATTTGAGTATATAAGCTAGAGACAACTAGAGACTACAAATATTTGTAGTAAGAAGCAGCATTAAGCGGGTTCGGGTATAAAAAAAGATTTTTCATTCCCCCACAAAAACACCCGTAAAAAACATGCAATGTTTCAACCTAACGATCTGCACACTCGTTCTTCTCCAGGATTAGAGCTATTATGAAGTATGTATTATGCCTCTTTATATTATTGATTGTATGCATTTTGTATGGGGGTATATATGTGATCTACAGATATGTTGGTAATATGTTATTTCATGTGCGTTTCAATTGGGTATGGCCAGTTATGGGCATGCATGAATTTTATTGGTGGGTGGTAATTGGTGTTTTCTTTTTAAGACATATGGTTGCACTATTTGTCATGCTGGATGAAGACCTTGTTAGACTGAAACGTCGTATGCTTTTATGGGTGTTTTTGTGGGGGAATAAAGAAGCTTTTTATATCTGAACCCGCTGGATGCTGCTTCTTACTACAAATATTTGGACGGTTTTTGGGCCTCTTGGATTCGGGGGCCAGGAGCGATGCATCCCCATTTGAAAGGTAGTGCTGCTGTCTGACTCTATGGGCCACATGTATGAAAACTGTCTAGATCTAAAATTCCCTTTGTTGCCCTATAGCAACCAATCAGAGCACCCCTTTCATTTTTCCAGAGCACTGTATGACATGAGAGGGGCGCTCTGATTGGTTGCTATGAGCAACAAAGGGAATTTTAAACCTAGACAGTTTTTATACATGTGGCCCTACGTATCTGTTGCACTAGAGACAACAAATTGGGCTATAAATACATTTTGGTAGGGATAGGTAGACTTTATATTCTTTTGAGGAGAGCTTTAGCTATGCTTTGAATTGCATATGTAACGATACAAAGTGTGGTAAATGCAATCATGTGATACATACAGCTCTAAATATATAAATGATTCATGGACTTGTGTAAATATTTAATGTCTGAGCTCTTTTATATATATATTTGTATATACACTTTGTATATATCTGTAGGCTATCATATATCTCTAAGTTTGTCATACCATTCATTTCTAACATATCACATGACTGTTCCACCAGGAGAGAAGAGCAGATGGGAAAAAGTACAATTTCACTTATGTGAAAGACAAAGGCACATATGAAATGATTTGCAAATTATCTTGATCAGAAAGATTCATTTGAATTTTTCTTTTTTTATGGCCCCTTCACTCTTACATTTTGCGTAGTGTTTTGTTCTTTTGTCTGAAAAAAGGCTTTTAAAATATCAACCTTTTTTTAAGCTTCATACATTTTTTCATGCAGTTTTTGTTGCATGAAAGTTCTATGTCGAATAATTCCAAAAACTGCATGAAAAAATGCTACAACTAGAGCATGCTGTATTTTGAAAAAGACTGACGAAAGAAAGCAACAAAAGTGCAAGAAGTGCCACAATGAAAATAGCTGTAGAAAAATCTGTTGTGCATTTTACATTTGCTAGTTGACCTCCATCCAACATTTGGCCTCTGCAGTTTTTGCCAAACAAAAAAAAAAAGAGTTTTAGTAGCGTTTTTTTTTAAATATAAAGCAAAACCCTTTTTGCAATTCAGGTAATGGTTAAGGATTACTGGTCCTTCTATTAGATACAGCCGTTTCAGAGTATGTAATGCTATGTTCACATGGCTTATCCACGCCGTAATTGCGGGACAGATTTCGCTCACAATTACGGCATGTGCTCCGGAGCGGGGGCGGGGGGGGGGGGTCGACAGCTCGCCGGCCCCATAGACATTCATTATCCACGGCGCGTATCCCGCCGGGATAATTGACATGTCACTTTCTCCCCGTTCGCCGTATTTCGCGAGCGGGGAGAAGAGACGGAATTCATAGTTCTGTATGAGAACTGTGGATTACCGTAATGACTGGGACGGATTTCAGTCGTATTTCGCGCAGTACGGCGCGAAATACGGAACGAAATCCGTCCCAAAATAAGCCGTGTGAACATAGCCTAATGCTCAAATCTGGCAGTTTGCAGCCTGTTCTGCCACAGATGGGCCCACTTAGTTCTTGAGCAGGTGATATCCCCACCCACCCATGGCCGATTCAACCTTTTACTTTGAATATGTAGAAAGCTGTCAATAACCAGCAGGTAGGTGGAGCTAACTGTGGGTGGGCGGGGTTAACACCTGCTCATGATATAAGTGGACTATTCTTTGGCAAAGTAGGCTACAAGCTATTAGATATGAGCATTAACTGCTCTGAAACAACAGTATCTTACAGAATAGGGGACACACCGATGGAAACAGCAGGTCTGTCACTAGCTTGTGCTGTCTTCAGAAAAGGGGGAATAACCTATGTGACAGGTTCCCTTTAAATAGCACAACATATCTTGAATAATAAAGACAGTATAGGAATATATGTATGTAAGGATCTAGATTGGGCCTGATTCACACCAACAGTAAAGTAACTCATGCTGTGTTGATTCTCAAAATAATTTTGACTGTATTCACAGCATGATTACACAGAGCTCCTGTGGGTTACAATGGCCTCCGGATACAATATTTCAGCATACAATAGTCGATACCAGGATGTTGTATGTTGAGTGTAGTTTCAAGATCCGTTGTCCCAGACGGTGATCCAACCAATCATAAATATTTTACTTGTAAACCTTCTGTATTGGTGAAGTGCATGCAGTAATTGGCAGTCTAGTAGGGCCTCTCTACAGTATAGTGTGGTACTACATGTTCTGCACTGCTCTTTACATGTACTAGGATAAGAGATCCTTTGGGCACCAGGTGCAGGCCCCATATCTTTTCTCTAGCTGAATATGTAAGTCCATGACCCAAAGAAGCTCCTGTCTTGAGAATACAAAGTGATTTCCAGCTTGCAGCAGCTCTTTCTGACAGTTATATGGAAGGCCTTTATCTGCATTAGTTATTTGCTTCTTTCTCTTTGATCTCCACTTTTCATTATGTTGGGGTCACATTTTGAGGCCTTGAAACCAATTACCAGTTTTCCGAGTTATGGCTTCAACATACAATGGTCATCCTGGAATCAAATAATATTGTATGTTGAGGGACCACTGTACTCCACAGATCATCGCAGTACAAAGCTGTATTGGCTTTGTTAGATTGTGTTCGTATGGAGATATAGATATCGAAAGTGCCATACAACCAAATGTAGCATGCAATACAATCATCATAGCGTGAATACACTATCTACATAGGGCACTGTTCATATACTTAGCATCAAAGCAGCCAGGCAACTGAACACTGTAGGGCACTATTCACACACTTAATATTGGAATAGCTGGACAAATGAGTCATTTGTTCTGTGGAACTGTAGTAGGAGGTCTTCTTATGTTCTCTGGTGGCTTTAAATACCACCATCTGGAGCTGCAGCACAGAGGGCAGAGGCATATAGAGGATGGCATCTAGTGGGAAAAGGAGATTGGCCATTCTCTCTGAGGATGCTTTAGCACCTTACTTTTAAAGGAATATTGCAGTACTGGAGTAGTTAAAGGGGTGAGCGGCTGTGGAGAAAGTCAAAGCTACCTGCAGACTTTCTCCACGACAAATTCATGCTCAGGATTTACCACACTGCCCTTCACTGCGCCAAACAAACAGGTTTCACCTCCCTCATCTCAACACTATACAACAACCCAAAACTCCTCTTTGACACCTTCCACTCCCTCCTAAGGCCTAGAGCTCAGGCCCCAGTCACTGACCTCTGTGCTGAAAACCTGGCCACTCACTTCAAAGAGAAAATTTAAAATATCCAACTAAACATATCTCAGTCCCCAAGTAATACCCATCCCATCCCCTCCCGCACATCCTCTAATCTACTCTCAGCCCTTGACCCGACGACCGAGGAAGAAGTATCCAGGCTTCTCCTGTCGCCCCACCACCTGCTCTACTGACCCCATTCCATCCCACCTCGTCCAGTCTATTTCTCCAGCTGTCCTCTCTCACCTTACTGCTATCTGTAACCTCTCTCCACTGGGATCTTTCCATCTTCCTTCAAACACGCCATCATAAGCCCTGTACTAAAAAAGCCCTCTCTGGACCTGTCCTGTGCTGCTAACTACCGACCAGTCTCTAACCTGCCCTTCATCTCTAAACTCCTGGAACGCTTGGTCTACTCTCGCCTAATCCGCTATCTCTCGACTAACTCTCTTCTTGACCCTCGGCAAGCAGGTTTCCGCACCCAACACTCCACGGAAACTGCCTTAGTTAAAGTCTCTAATGATCTCCTAACAGCAAAATTTCAGGGTAACTACTCCTTGCTGCTTCTCTTGGATCTCTCTGCAGCGTTTGACACTGTGGATACCACCTTCTCCTCAGCATGCTCAGCACCATTGGCCTCCAGGACACCGCTCTCGCTTGGTTCTCATCTTACCTGTCTTTATCGTTCCTTCAGTGTCTCATTTTTGGTTCTATTTTCCTCTCCTATCCCTTGCTGTTAGGAGTTCTTCAGGGATCAGTTCTAGGTCCTCTCCTCTTTTCATTGTACACAGCCCCCATTGGACAAACCATCAGCAGACTTGGCTTCCGTACACCTTTTCTACGCTGATGACACCCAATTTTTACACCCTCCCGTGACATCACTCCAGCCCCCGCTGCAAAACACCAGTGGGCTGGCCACTGTCTCTGACATCATGTCCTTCTCCATCTAAAACTAAACCTCACAAAGACTGAACTTTTTGTTTTTCCCGCCATCACTAACCAACCGCCCCGTGTTTTTTTGTTTCTGTATGTGGTACCCATTTCTCCTGGGCAGCGGGCCCTGTTTTGGGGTTTACTAGTTCTGACTGCCCTTCCCCCCATATCCAATCCCTTACCCCCCCTGTACCTGACCTCAAAACATCTCCAAAACCCGTCCTTTTTCACGTGGAAACAACTCAAACCTCATTACTGCTTTTTTCCTGTCTTGGATACGAACTCCTTTTTTTATCGGTCTCCCCTCTGCCAAACTTTTTCCCCTCTTCAATCTGTCCTGAATGCAGCACCCGGCTCATCTTTCTCTCACTGCTTTTACTGACCCCCTTTCCCCGTGTCAGTCATGCACTGGTTCCCCATTCAGTACAGGATACATATAAACTCGCATTCCACTCATAAAGCTCTCCACAACGCTGCCCCCCCCCCCACAAAACCCCCCTCGTCTCGTTCCACCCTACCGCTCCTCCGCCTGCTGCGTATCGGGTTTCACTCATCAATCATCAACCTCCCTTTCCCCGTCTCCAAGATTTTCAACCCGTGGCACCAAATTTTTGGAAATGTACCGTGGGGAATTTTAGGCAATTCAAAACCCTCACATTTTAAGAGGACCTGAAAATACCTTCTCAGTCTGCCTAACGAGATCCTAAGTACACAACATTTTGTCACTCCTTACACTAGGCATACGGGCATTATCTTATGTAATGTACGTCGGGTGCGGGTTTCCCCATTTTTCATGAAAACCACCCCTATTTATAAAAAGGGCTGGCCCTTTGTAAATTTTGGCATTTCCCCGATTTTAACCCATAACCCATAATTGAAGCTCCACGAGCGGGCCCTCACACCTTGTGTCTTTTTGTAAGTACTTTTATTGTGTATTGTTGTACGTTTCCTTGAATTTGTAAAGTCTGCAAATTTTGGGCTATATAAATAAAGATTATTATATTATTATTATTCCGGTGATCAGACAATAAAGCTTGACAGAAGATAGTATGCCATTACACATAGAGGAGCACACTAGGATAACACTAATCCTACATCCAAAAACCATTTGACTGAATATTTTTCACATGCTCCCCCTTTTGCTCCCCAACGAGCAAAAGGGGACCAGTTTCAGGGCGCTTGTAAAAGGAGACTAAAATTTCCCCACCATGCATTGCTGATTTCTGCCCAGAAAATTTCCCCCCTTTTCCCTTTGGGGTTTGGGCATTTCATATGGTGCTTCCTCACAGCTTCCTCTCACATTACATCCCCTGCGTCTCATAGTCCCACAGCTCACCTTCATAGGGTTGGAACTGAGCATGCCTACAAAGGTGAAACTGAACTACAGGTTGTATCTCCTGGCAATAATATAAAAGCATCACTTTTTGCCCATAATTGGAAGTGATTGTTTAGAAATATTTAATAACTAAATATTAAAGTTTTTACTTTGTACCCTGCACTTATAATAGGGGACAGGTTTTGTATACCAGAATACCCCTTTAAGCAGTATGTCTATATTGAAATGTTTTTTAAACCAAGGGGCCAATTATAATTCCCGGTCGAGGCGCCGTTTTCCGCCAGTTTTCCCGGGGGGGAATCGCGCCCGATTTATTTGCGGCCGGGCGGCGCTCATAAATATCATGTAAAATCCCCCGCGCTGGGGCCAGCGTAGAGGGGAAGGGTGGGGACATGGGGCTGTGCGGGGTGCGCCTTGCTTCGCCTTGGGAAGTGCACTCTACATCGGGGAAAAGTCCCCCCGGGCCTCGCCAGTGTGTGGGGGCAGTGGGGATTGGCCCGGGTTGGGACTGCCCTGGGGAACTGTTCCCATGCGAGACAGGCGGGGTCGGAAATCTTCCAGATGTGGGGCGGAGTATGAACAAAAAGCCCTTTTAAAGGCGTTCTACTTTTTTGGGTCTAAATCCTCCGTCCAGGCAAAGGGAAACAGGATCGAAAATGCGAAGAAGCGGGTCGAGATCGCACAGAGGTCTCGGGGCTCCGCTCCCTGCACAGGAGTGTATTCCCGAAAAAAATCGCCTTTATAAAGGCGGGGAAAAAATGTCAGAAGGAGCTGAAGTACAAAATACACTTCTTAAAAATAAAATCACTTCCCAAACCCAGAATGGGCCAAAACAAAAATAGATATTGGGAAATTTGGGGAAATAAGTAATTCAAAACCTGAAAACCCATTTTCATTTTGGGCGGCTAAACCGGGCCCAAAAGAATAGGAGCGACAAAGTCCCATTCTAGCCTATGGAGAAGTTTAGACCAACAAATAGGGGACAAAGCCCCCTTCTGCCTATGGAGGGTTTGGGCAAACAGAATCCCCACGGGACAGTTTAAAAAACGTAAAAAGGGTGCAAGACTATTGGCTGGTAGCAGGGGCTTTCCCCAGCTCCCAACAGAATGGAGCACAAAGTCCCCTTCTAGCCTATGGAAAGTTTTGAATCAGAATGGG